>OY755216.1:4972323-5115074 GCA_963576765.1 Draba incana
GTACAAAAGCTTCAAACTCTTTCCGGCCAAGTGTTTTTGTAAGAATGTCTGCAAGTTGTGTAGTTGTAGAAACGTGAATAGGTTGAATCACACCAAGAACAATCTGATCCCTGATGAAATGACATTCCTTTCCCACATGCTTAGTACGCTCATGAAATACTGTGTTTTTGCTCAGATAAATTGCAGAGAGACTGTCACAATGAAGAGGGACCGAGGCAGAGCAATCAACACCAAGAGCACCAAGTAAATTCCGCAACCATAGTATCTCGCTGACGGTGTCTGCCATAGCCCTATATTCCGCTTCACAGGAAGAACGAGAGACACAGTCTTGCTTCGTTGTTTTCCACGAAATAGGAGATCCACCAAGTTGAATGAACCAAGCCGTAAGAGACCGGCGAGACATAGGACATGTAGCCCAATCAGAATCACACCAAGCAATCAAAAGCATATCCGAATCAGAACGCAAAAGAATATCCGAATCAGAACGCAAAAGAATACCTTGCCCCGGACTCCCTTTCAAATAACGTACCACACAAAGAGTTGCATCCCAATGTTCTGTAGTCGGAGAATGCATGAACTGAGACAAACAATGAATAGCATAGGATAGATCACGACGAGTAACAGCCAGATATATAAGACGGCCAACCAACCGTCGGTAAGGAGATGGATTCACCAGAACAATAAGAGGAGCAGTAGATTTTCCAAGCTGATGATTCTGTTCAATAGGATGAGATATCGGTTTAGCTCCAAGTAACCCAGATTCTGAGATAATGTCAAGGACATACTTTCGCTGACAAATATAAATCCCAGAGGGACTCCGAGCCACTTCAATACCCAAAACTTGCTCTGATACCATGTCAAAAACCCTAGTTTGGTGTAAAGAGTTTTCTTGTTTATTCACGTAGGAGGCAATGCCTTTTTATACAAGTTTGTGAAACCTAAAACGACTTACCATATTTACCGAAATAGTCTCAAACATATAAGGAATTACAAACTAGACTCTAACTCTCCTAATATAATGGTGCGGAATCTAAAGATCTACTAAATAAAACTCCATCTGTTAAAGAAAGCGTGGATGTCAATGGATTTCAAGTTCATCCTTCACAGGTAAGAAACTCAAGAATGGTGCAAACTCCTTGTTACTCGAGTTCATGTCTTCGTCTGTTTCCTAATCTCCAAAGAATAGTCTTTATGTATGCTTTGTTGTACATCTTTCACTGATGTATCATAAACCATTAAATACAAAAAAAAACTTTAGATGTAGGGAATATTCATCTTGTTTGTTTTTGCACTTGCAGGTAGAAACTGTGAAGCGTATATTTGAAAGGCACCCGGACATTGCATCTGGAGTCCGTACAAAGAGTCCACATTTGTCCT
Source organism: Draba incana (assembly GCA_963576765.1). Lineage (NCBI taxonomy): Eukaryota > Viridiplantae > Streptophyta > Magnoliopsida > Brassicales > Brassicaceae > Draba > Draba incana. The sequence goes on from OY755216.1 coordinate 4,973,701, forward strand.
TGGACTTATTGAGACGCTGTGCCAATCACCTCAAGATCTCTCTGATGATGATCTGAAAGAAGCTTCCGTTACATTGTCATATGCGGTAAACATCGGATTCAAACTGGATTGGTTGGAGAAGAAGCTGACTGAATTGTGTGAAAAGAAGACCAATTTGAGAACTGGTGAGGCTAGTTTGGCAGAAATGGAGGAAGAGTTGGAGAGCTTGAACAAGAGACGCTTAGAACTCGAGGGTCTTTTGGAGAAGAGCAAGGCAGAGGTTGATGTGGCCAAAATACCTCTCTCGTTTGATGATATTGTTTTCTGGTTTGTGTCTTAGGTTTTCTGGTTAGTGTCTTAGATTCTTAAACTTTGGAAGTTAGAAAGACTTTTTTCCCCAAGTATGAGAAAAACAGAGTACTCTGTTTTCGTAGCACTTGCGTTTAATTCGTATTCGCCGAAGCAACATTGAAATTGAAATCTCAATCCATCAGAATCCAAAACTATCACTGGAAAAGTGATTACGTCTAGAATCAAAACAATTTTAGTTTATCTACATTCTTGGCTATGATGAAAGAGCATCATACTTTTTACGATTTTAATCATACGTATCCACAAAAAACATACCCGTAAATACTCATTCACACTAAAATCCTTGAGTCCTTGTACGTAACCAATTAGCTCTACCAAACCAATGATGCTAAACAAGATGGTCCAAGTCATAATAGATATAATTTTTTCTTACCAAATTGTGGCATGTGAAACTTGTTGGACCGGCTGTGTGTTACAATTTTTTTTTTTTTTGAATTTGGTTAGAATTATTAGAGTACTGTACAGTCTGTACTCTAATAAGAATCGATGGAAATTTTGTTCGTGCTTAATCAAACTAACTTCAATTTGGTACGATTTGTTCATTCATCTTTTTGTATAGTTTGATAAAAAATCATCTGACATAATTTAGCGGGTACATATATTTTAGAGATAATAACTAAAACAACCTTGAAAAGTCCACTAATAACTAAAACAACCTTGTAGAGATGAGAAGACATGAAAAGTCTTTTAAACCTTGTGATGTTCTCTTTATTACAGAATTGCCATCAAAACAAAAAAAATTAGGTTTTTGAAACATTTTTTTTTCCAAACAAAACTCTCCTCTTTCATTTTTTTTTTATATTTTCAACGTCACAAACGAGGAACCGCGACCGCGACTCCGACGACACAACCGCGACTCCTCGTCTTCTCCGGCGACTCCAAGGTTAGTTTCAGGTTTCGCTTAACTTCTCTTCTCTTCTCTTCTCTTTTCTTCCTTTCATAGTATAGATACAAATCGATTTTGTAATTTGTTCTTGTTCAATTTCCGGTTTTGTTCATGTTCGATTTCTGGGTTTGTTCTTGTTCTTGTGCACTTTTCGAAAGTTCTGGCTCATTCAACAACATGTAATTACAATTCCGGCTTCGTTTGGGTGGTTTTGTTCCAATTTGATTTCTGTGTTCGTGTTTTTTTATGGTAGATTTATTTTTCTTTGATGGTAGATTTATTATTCTTTGATGGTAGATTTCTGGGCATCGTCTTCTCCGACCAAATTTTTCGTCGCCGGCGAGTCTCTTCGTTTCTGGATATGAAAAAGTCTTCAGTGTTGATAGATTTATTTTTATTTGATGGTAGATTTATTTTAGTTTGATGGTAGATTTGTTTTATTTGCTGGTAGATTTATTTTGGTGAACATGGAGGTTTCAGAGGTGGTGGCGGAGAGACTTGAGGTTTAACGGCATTTCTTATGGGTCGAAACCAAGCCGGTCTTGAACATCGTAGAATTGAATCGCCGTGTGAGCAAAAGTCTTCAGTGTTGATAGATTTATTTTTATTTGATGGTAGATTTATTTTAGTTTGATGGTAGATTTGTTTTTTTTTGCTGGTAGATTTATTCTGGTGGACGTCGAGGTTTCGGAGGTGGTGGCGAAAGAAGCGGAGGTCATGGATCTATTGGATTCGGCGGTGGTGGTAGTTTAATTTGGTAGAAAATTTGTTTTGTCATGGTAGATTTATTTTAGTTTGATGGCATGATAGATTTATTTTTATTTGATGGTAGATTTATTTTAGTTTGATGGTAGATTTGTTTTTCTTTGCTGGTAGGTTTATTTTGGTGAACATGGAGGTTTCAGAGGTGGTGGCGAAAAAAGCGGAGGTCATGAATCTGTTGGATTTGGCGGTGGTGGTAGTTTAATTTGGTAGAAAGTTTGTTCTGTCATGGTAGATTTATTCTCTGTTCAATGGTATGGTAGTTTTTTTTTTATGATAGATTTATTCTAATTTGATGGTAGATTTGTTTTCTTTTGTTGGTAGATTTATTCTGGTACACGTGGAGGCTTCGGAAGTGGTGGCGGAAGAGGCGGAGGTCGTGGATCTGTTGGACTCGGCGGTGGTAATGGTAGTTTAATTTGGTAGGAAGTTTGTTCTGTCATGGTAGATTTATTGTTCTGCCATGGTAGATTTATTGTTCTGTAATGGTAGATTTATTTTGACATTTTACGATGTCGAGACGGACCACACTAGATCAGACAGTACTCCGATTCAAGGAACCGCCGCTGATAGTGGTTCATTTGGTAGACATGGAGGCTTCAGAGGTGGTGGCGGAAGAGGCAGAGGTTGTGGATAACTTACAAATTTATGTTTGATGGTAGATTTATTCTCTGTTCAATGGTATGGTAGATTTTTTTGTCTTTGATGGTAAATTTGTTTTTCTTTGATGGCAGATTTATTCTCTGTTCAATGTAATTAATTGACAGAATTTATGTACTCTAGAAATTTGCTCGGTATATAATATGTTTCCAAATGCCTTTAGCATCAATTATTATAACATTAAAACAGGAAAAACAAGTTAAAATTGAAAAGGCAGACATAATAATTGACATATATTTAAGCTTCACTAGTGGTATGATTATGATCGTATTGACAACAATTAGAACACTTGTGTTCTTTCCTTGGATGGTATCGCTCCATCCCAGTATCCAATGCACCTTTTATCCATGAGTCAGATAATAAGTCTACCACAACATTATTCAAAGAACCTAAGTCAAATAATAAGTCTACCGCCACATTGTTTAAAGAACCTAACTCAGATAACAAGTCAACCACAACAGTGTTTAAAGAAACTAAGTCAAATAACAAATCTACCACTACATTGTTTAAAGAGCCAAAGTCATATAACAAGTCTACCACAACATTGTTGTTTGGAAAACCTAAGTCACATAACAAGTCTACCACAACATTGTTGTTCGAAGAACCTAAGTCACATAATAAATCTACCACCACAGGGTTGTTTGAATAACCTAGGTCAGAAAACAAGTCTACCACAACATCGTTGTTTGAATAATTTATGTCAGATAACAAGTCTACCACAACTATATGAACAACCATCGTCGGATAATAAGTCTACCACAACTATATGACAACCATCTCCGGATAATAAGTCTACCACAACTATATAAACAACCATCATCGGATAACAAGTCTACCGTAACTATATGAACAACCATCGTCGGATAATAAGTCTACCACAACTATATGACAACCATCTCCGGATAATAAGTCTACCATCCGAGAAACAAATCTACCATCCGAAAAACAAATCTACCATAAGGTAAACAGAAAAAATAACTCTACCAATGTTTTTCGGGAAATTATTCTAGTAAAAGAGAAAAATATTGAATAAGTCTACCGTCAAAAATATTAAATCTACCACTCAGTATAAATCTACCACCACTATAATAAGTCTACCACTACAGTCAACTAGTATAAATCTACCACCACTATAATAAGTCTACCAGTCGTAAAAATAAATCTATCATGAAAATTTAACTCTACCGTTAAGAAAATAAATCTACCAATCTTCGGAAATAAATCTACCAATCACAAAATATGTCTACCGCTCCAAAATAAATCTACCACTGAAAATATTAAACCTACCAATCACTCTAATAAGTCTACCATTTGGAAACATCTCTACCATCAAGGGGACAAATAAGTCTACCGTTCATATATAAATCTACCGCTCAAAAAATAAGTCTACCGCTCAAAAAATAAGTCTACCGTTCGTATATAAATATATCATCACAGCATGGTAGATTTATTTTCCTCGCCGATTCATTAATGGTAGTTTCGTAAATACGTTTTTTGTTATCAAGGCAAATAAGGGTAAAACGGGTAAAAATTCTCAAAAATACAACTTTCTCATGGAAAGGTTGTTTTTGTTCAAAACCAACTTTCCAAGGTTGTTTTAGCAAACTTCCCTATAAATTATTAGATTAAGTCGGTAGAATAACAACAACATATCTTGGTAATACATTTACCATGTACACCTGGCCAGGGTAAATGTTTTTGTAAACAATACGTCTCGCATTCTGGATCAGCAGTACACGGTATGTATCATTTTTGAATGTTTATTCCAAAACCTATTTGACAATAAGGGTTCATTATACTAATATTTTACAATTCAGAAAAAGGATAAAAACAGGGCCATAATAAATACATAAATCTCAGTTAATAGTACCAGGATTCTTAGCGGAGCCATGCACAGAAGATACGACAAAGAGGATAGCTAGAATAACTGCGATTAGCATTTTCTTAGAGGTAGCCATTTTTTCTTAATGTTATTCTTTTATTTTCAATGATTTATGTTTTACTTCTAGTGGTTATATACAGGCCCGGCCTGTTATGAAATAATACCTAAAGCAAAAAATAAAATTAATGCCCCTATGTGGTTCAAACTTACGACCACAAACAATAATAACAACAGAATTACCACTACACTATAACCAATCTTCTGAACAAAATGCCCTTCAAATTAATAATGCCTAACGCCTTTACTTCTTGGGCTTCACCTCAGGGCCGGGCCTTATATATAGTAAAATTATGTTTCATTAATTTCATTACTTAATAATTGTTTCAAACTTGCGTAAACGGTATATTATTGTTCTGGTCAACAATGAATAAGAAGGCTTTCAATTTATTTCTTTTATTTCTAGTCAGAAAAGAAAGAGTATGATTTTCTTACCTAAATACATTTGAACATTCTTGTGATAATATTTTGTATTACATTAAAATATTAATTTGATTATACTTATTGCTATATACTTAGTTAAACAAGCAACTATTTGCAATGGTGTCTACCTAGGTTACATGTTACATGAAATGAAACGTTTCGAAAAGTCGAAAAGTTGTTATAACTAACAGAAATATGTGGAAGCCCCTTGACTCAATAGGTTGATTAAGGGTTTATTAATGCTTCTAGGCTAAGAGGTTGGGGATTTTTCATTAATAATTTTTGAATGTTTAACCCAATGTTAAAATCGAAATCTCCACCAAAATCCTAACTACCGTCAGAATCAAAAACACTCGACACGTGATTACGTCCATAAATCAAAACAGTTCTCGTTTATATACATTTTTGGCTATGATAAGGAATACTTCTTGATTCGGAATCTCTCATTTCCATTTCTATTTTTAAGGTGGATAGAACTGTGAGCGGAAGTAGCTACTTCTTGTGAGTATATATTTGACCATATTTGTAATATGGAAACTGTGTGAAAAGAAAAACATAGCATCCTCAAACTCCTACCTTTACGCCTTCTACGTAACCAATTAGCTCTACGAATAATTGGCATCCATTGCAGTTTATGTGACAAACAGAGGATTTAAAGTCGATTGGTTGGAGAAGAAGCTTGAGGAAGTAAAGGAAAAGAAGAAGAATGTGGACACTGGTAAGGCTCGCCTGCAGAAAATGTAGGAAGAGCTGCGAAAATCTTTTTTTGAGAAGGAGAATGCAATTTAATTGGCCACCAATGTTCCTTTCTCGTTCGATGATATTATTTGATGTTCTTGAGTTCTCAGAAACTTTGTAATTTGTTTATACTTGACGAGTTGGTGTTCTAGTTGTGTCTTGTCTCCGAATTTTTAGTCTTCTACTCATCTTTAAACTTCTTTTAAGGTAAAGAATGCGTGTCCCAAGTTTTTTTGGGTAGTACTTTGTAATAGAGTCCCTTGGTTTCAGTGAACAAATAGTCTTAAGCTAAGTTACTTGATGAAAAAGTAATTGCTCTGTGTCCGGTCAGAATACTGGATTTGGAGTATGCTATGGCTTGTTTTCAGGTCTCTAAAAACTGGCCTTTGGTAAGACAGAGGGTTGGTATGCGTAAGATCCTCTCTCGTTTGATGTCTTGAGTTCATAGGCATTGCGCAATTGAGGACTCTTTTGTCACATAGGAATGATGATAAAACGGTTGTCTCCCAGAGTATGAGCAGAAACTGAAATTTATTTGTTCGTAGCTATTGCAGTGTACTACTGTAGGGGAGAGACATATATATCCATACATCTTGGAATTTTAAAGGTATTTGGATCCGGAACCCAGGGCCGTCTAAGAGGGGTGGCAAGTGGTGCCACCGCACAGGGCCCATGCGATTTTTTTTTACTTTTACTAAAGAGAAAAAGATCCTGAAATATTTTTTTGGAAATTTTCTATTAGAGAAAGCCGGATTTTTTTTTTGTGCCTAGGGTACAAACAAAAGTTGAGACGTCCCTGCCGGAACCGTTGTGGTATCCGGATATTCGGACTTTAGATATCCAACCAAAAATCTGGATATTTGAAAAATAAAATTTTAAATTGATTAATTAAATTTCTTAATGATAATTTTTTCAAAATAAATATGAAATACAATAAAAAGAGCTAAAATAATTTTCTGTATACAAATTCTTACAAATTCCAAAACACTTGAACCAAAAATTACTTTTCTTATTCTGAGGTCAACCATACTTGTAAAAGCCCAAAGATGAGCTTGAATCTTTGCCTCTTCTTCCGTCTCAATCGTAGATAAACATCTGCGACTATGGAGCACTGTGTGACCCGCAGAGTTTCTAAGAATCCATGCTACTCCAACTGATTTTTGACTAGCAGACAACTCAAATCCAATGTTGCACTTAAGCCACGGGTCTGGGGATCTCAACCATCTCTTCTTAACCCAAACTTTCTTGACAGGATTACCAAAATCCTCCCTCTTCTAATTTGAATGCGTAAAGAACCAAAGCTCATCCTCTTGACTAGCTTTATCTACAATCTCATTAGCATGGAAAACTTTACCTTTAAAAAATAAACCATTTCTATTCTTCCACATATACCATAACATCTATGGAAAACTCCTTCTAGAGGAAAGAAGAATCCTTTTGCATTTTGCAACATTAAGCAGGTAGAAGATGTTGGATATAAGGGAAAGATCATCAAATCCACCTTCAGGACAAGGAATTGAAGACAATGCCCAAATCTGTCTCGCCAAAGAACATGAGGACAAGACATGATTCACTGATTCTCCTTCATTTCCACAAATTTGGCATCGAGAATCTACCTTCAAAGTTCTTTTCACAAGCAAATCAACAACAAGAAGAGCTTCACTCACTGCTTTCCACATGAAAGCTTTTATCTTAGGGGCTGTATGAATCTTCCATAGATTTTTCTTTACTTCCAAGGTGGAAGGACTCATTTTAGCCCATCTAATCAAATCAGCATGTTTGGACTTGTAAGCAAGCCAATAACCAGATTTCACAATTCACAGAATAGTAAATCCTTCGAAGAAAGTATGGGTTTCATCTTCAATATCAGATTGATGTCATCTGGATAGAAAAGCTCCTCCAGCTTCTCTCTATTCCAACTTCTAGCACTCAAATCCATAAGTTGATCCACTGTCTGGCAAATATCAATGAGACAATTCTTTATTAAAGGAGCCTTCATGGTTGTATCCACTATCCACTTATATGTCCAAACCTTCACCGATTTACCATTGCCAATCGATTTCTTTATTCCTGATTTAACCAGTTCTCTCCTGAATAAAATATTTTTCCATCCAAAAGAAGGCCTAGACCCTTCAATAGCATGCTAGAATAGCAATACCCATGGTATCTGCTTCTCAAAAGCTGGGCTATAAGACATTCAATTCAGGGTTATTTAAAATCCTCCAAGCTTGTTTTCCTAACAAGACCTGATTAAAGCACTGAATATCTTTCATCCCAAGGCCTCCCAAATATTTTCCTAAGCACAATTTCTCCAATGAAATCCAGTGAATCTTTCTTTTATCTTCAGATGAGTTCCACAGAATGTCTGTCATTGCCTTTGATAACGAAGACAAAGTAGTGATATACAACTTGAAACACGGCATAGCATAAACATGCATTGCAAGAGCCACTGATTTCAGCAAGACCTCCTTACCCGTGAGATATAAGTCTACAATATCAGCCTGAAAGTCTGTTCTTAAGCCTCTCATGAATAATCGCCAACATCTCAACCTTCGATTTACTAAAACACTCGGGAAGGCCGAGGTAGGAACCAACACCACCTTCATTACAAATACATGTAATCTGCTTAACCTTACCTTTAATATCCTCATCAACTTTGTCACCAAAAGTTATTGATGACTTGTTCAGGTTGATAATCTGACCAGTTGCAGCTCCATACACTTTCAGAATCCCATTCAAGGTCCTTCCTCCTCTGAAGCTTTACACAAGAACAAACTGTCATCTGCAAATAACAAATGGTTCACAGAGAGCAAGTCATCAGAGAAACTAACACCATTAATTAACCCTTGATTTTCCGCTTTATTCAAAAGATGAGTTAATCCTTCAGTACACAAAACAAAAAGAGAAGGGGATAGAGGGTCCCCTTGTCTCAAACCCCTCTTCGGCTTCACCAATCCAAAAGGCTCATTATTAATCAGCACTGAGAATGTGACAGAGGTAACACAAAACATAATCCAGTCAACCCATCTAAAGTGGAAACCCATTGATATCATTAACCTTTTAAGATAATTCCATTCTACTCTATCATAAACTTTGGACATATTAGATTTAATAGCAAGAAATGCCTTTGAAACTTTTGGATGGGTTCTGAGACCATGAACTAACTCATGAGCAATAAGAATATTGTCTGAGATTAGTCTCTCAAGAACAAAGGCAGATTGGGTAAATTAATGATTTTTTTACGAAGTGGTTATTGGGAATGATTTTATTTACCAAGTGGCAGTCTCTTAGTGTTTTGTTTTTTTTTTTGTAAACATAATTAGGAGAAAACGCTCGCATCTCGTCTTCTTCTTCCTAAATTAATTCCTTTAGTGCTTCTAAATTACTTATCACGTAAATTACTTATCACGTTCATCAAATCGATTTATATGCTGCTTCAAATTTCTTAACAATCTCTCCCGTTCTCACTTATTTTCAATTTCGATGAAGGTGAAAAATTCAACGAAGGTTCCGATGAGACAAAAAGATAACTCTTTTTTCCCCAACCCTATTTGACCTCTCTGCTTTCTGTACAGCTCCATGAGAGAAGTTGAATCATGTAATTTACATGGCGACACAACTTGATATACCAGTGGCCGAGAGAATGGTAAAGATCCCACTCTAGCCCTGAGATCGTTGAAGAAGAGCCCCGACTTTATCAATCAATTCTCCGTGGTTAATTCACTACTTCTCATGATCTATTTTTCGATACGTGATTGGGCCTTTATCTAATTTTCATGACCACCACTGCACTCTGAATTTCAGTATTTGCTACAAAATGTTGTGTTTACGGCTGATATGAAAAAGCTACAAAAAAATGTTATGTTCTTAGCATTCCTCTAATTTTGCTGAATTGGGTTCCTCTGCCTCATGTTTGTTTCTCTGTCTATCCAATTTTAAAATGGAATTCGGTTCATACGTTTTAGTTATCAAATCTACCATTAGGAGACATTTCTGTTCATTTTTTTCCCCTTCTTCTCCAGGGATCGTGTTTACGATTGTTGCAAGGTATGGTTCATGGTGCCAATATGGGTGAAAGTGGATTTAACGTGGGTTTTTTTTTCTCCAGCCTTCACTGGTTTCTTTTAGCTAAGCACTTAAGCAGCGTCCGGCAAGTGAGCATTTCTTTTGATCTGGTTTGATTTTCTTGTCACATGTTTATCACAATGTAAATTTGTCTTCTTGGGTTATATGAGTTTAGTTTAGCTTTATGTTTAATATTTGGAACATATTGCAATGCCAAGTAATATTTTCGTTTCAATTTTTGCCTTCTTATGAGGATTTTGGCAATGACAACTATTTATTTCTAAGGTTTTTGTTGCTTGGTTTGTCTTGTTAGGAGATGAAGTACTCGAAGACGGAGAGCGGATTCTGACTAGCTTGTGACTATTTGGAAATGGAGTAGGGATTAAACTCTTCAACCGCATATTTGGAAATTCTCCTTACGATGTAGGTACGCTTCTTAACCAGAAATTTAGATTATTCAGAGAAGATGATTTTGTGCTCTTGACATGGATTTTGAGCCTCTTTTGTTAACGCAGTTACCTGCGTTATTTAGTTCTCTTGAGGATGATTTCTTCAGTTCTGTAGAAAATAACAGAATGGGGGGATATGATTGTCAACCTATTGAGAAACCATAACTTGTTCAGGTTGATTAGCCAAAATTTCCTAAAGTACACTTACACTTATAATCGCCATTGTGGTCTCGTGTTATCTTGGTTAGTGAAGTCAAGACTCACTCACTTTATCCTTCGGATGGCCATCTTGGTCTTGTTAGCAGCAATGGTTTGTCCAAAATGGTTAAGTGAGCTGAATGAGCGTATTTTCTTCCCCACAAAACTAAAGAGAAGATAGAGAAGAAGCACAAGTATTTGCTTCGATTTTCAAGCCATAGTTGTTGACTGAAAAGCCACAAGTTTCTTTGGGTATGTTCATAGATTTTTATCCAAAACACCTTCCCATGTTCTGGTCAGAAAAACATATATTCATTCATTTTTACTCGGCTTTTGCAAGATTGTTGTTTTAAACAGCATGTTTAATTAGAGAAAAGATGGAAATTTCTTAACCTATGTGGAATCCGTTTTCTGAGACCGTATTTTTTCTTCCATGAAAATATTGTCTAGACTCAAGAGGAAAAAGGACACATATTTCTTTGCCACTGATAAATATTACGGATTGAAATGTTTTTTTCCAAGCCAAGCAATTCATCTTCTCCGGAGATGGCAAATGCAAGGCTCCAAACATAAACAGTCCCATTTTCCAAGGTTATAAACAAAACTATCTCCAAGGATTCTTCTACCAACCTCCAAGTATTGATAATTTGAATTCGAAAACAGCTGATTCAATGATACATCCATTGTGCTTATCGATTGGCACTCTTGATGCCCTTGCTAGGGTTGATAAGGAAGCTGTCATCATCCTGTTTCAAGTTAGAGACCTTACCAAACCAGATGCTTATATGATTTTTCATTCAAAATCTTTTAGGGAAGTTTACTAGAATAACCTTCAAAAGTTGGAAGTTTACTAAAATGACTCTCAAAAGTTTTAATTACGTTTTTTGGAATTCGGACCGTTTTACCCCTATTTCTTTGATAACAAAAATACGTATTTACGAGACTGCCATTAATGAATCTGAAATTTTAGCTGGGAAAAGTTCCCGCCTAAAAAATAAGTCTACCGTTCCGTTAAGGTAGATTTATTTATGAACGGTAGACTTATTTTTTGAACGGTAGACTTATTTTTTGAACGGTAGATTTTTTTACGAGCGGTAGACTTATTGTATCCACTTAGTGGTAGATTTATTTCCGAATGGTAGATTTATTGTTTTCAATGGTAGATTTATTAGGTGATTGGTAGATTTATTCCCGTAGAATGGTAGATTTATTTTCTTTGATGGTAGAGTTAATTTGGCGTGGTAGATTTAATTTCGTGATCGGTAGACTTGTTGATGTAGTGGTAGATTTATTATAGTTGATTGTAGTGGTAGATTTGTTATAATGGTGGTAGAGTTGTTTTGAGTGGTAGATTTATTGTATTTGACGGTAGACTTATACAATCTTTTCTCAGTTTACTAGAAACACCGTACTAAAACCAGCGGTAGATTTGTTTTCTTTTCTAACGTTACGATAGATTTGTTTTTCGGATGGTAGATTTGTTTTTCGGATGGTAGATTTGTTTACTTTTTAAACGTTGCGGTAGATTTGTTGATTGTGATGGTAGACTTATTATCCGACGATGGTTATTTGACTTGCTATGGTAGACTTATTACATAGTTGTTATGGTAGATTTGTTTTCTTTTTCAACGTTACTGTAGATTTGTTTTTCGGATGATATATTTGTTTTTTTTTTAACGTTACGGTAAATTTATTAGCTTGTTTATTATGATGGTAGACTTATTATCCGACGAAGCTTGTCATATAGTTGTGGTAGACTTGTTATCCAACGAAGCTAGTCATATAGTTATGGTAGACTTATTATCCGACGAAGCTTGTCATATAGTTTTGGTAGACTTATTATACGACGAAGTTTGTCATATAGTTGTGGTAGACTTGTTATCTAACTTAGGTTCTTTAAACAACAATGTAGTGGTAGACTTGTTATCTAACTTAGGTTATTCAAACAACAAAGTTATGGTAGACTTGTTATCTGACCTAGGTTCTTCAAACAACAATATTGTGGTAGACTTGTTCTCTGACTTAAGTTATTCAAATAACACTGTGGTGGTAAACTTATTATATGACTTAGTTTCTTTGGATAAAAGGTGCATTGGAGACTGAGATGGAGCGGTATCACATAAGAAAGAATATAAGTGTTCTAATTGTCGTCAATATGATTATAATCGCACCATTAGTGAAGCTTAAATATGTGTATTATTATTATGTATGTCTTTTTTTTTAATTTTAACTTGTTTTCTGTTTTAATGTTACGGTAATTGATGTTAAAGATATTTGGAAACAAATTATATAGAGAGCAAATTTTTAGAGTATATAAATTATGTCAATTCATTACATTGAACATAGAATAAATCTACCATCAAACTATAATAAATCTACCATCAAAGAAAAATAAATCTATCATACCATTGAAAAAAAAAAAATCTACCATTACAGAACAATAAATCTACCATGACAAGACAGATTCACGACCTCCGTCTCTTTCGCCACCACCTCTGAAGCCTCCATGTCCACCAGAATAAATCTACCATCAAAGAAAAATAAATTTACCATCAAAGAAAAATAAATCTACCATATCATTGAACAGAGAATAAATCTACCATCAAAGAAAAATAAATCTACCATCAAAGAAAAACTACCATACCATTGACAGAGAATAAATCTACCATCAAAGAAAAATAAATCTACCATCGAGAACAAGAACCCATAAATCGAATCGAAACCTACCATCAAGAACATGAAGACGGAATTGTAATTACATGTTATTGTAATTACCGGGTTTTGTCTTTTTTGCTTCATCTTCTCCGGCAATTACCGCCAGAATCAGTCGTCGGAGCTCGCTTTTGTCTTTGCGGCGTCACCGGAATCAAAGCAAAATAAATCTTCCATCAAAGAAAAATAAATCTACCATTAAAGAAAAATAAATCTACCATCAAAGAAAAATAAATCTACCATTAATGATTTTTACAAAACTCTATCTACCACCGAAACGAAATCGGAATTGTCAATTACATGTTGTAGAATGCACCAAAACTTTCTAAAAGTGCACAAGAACAAGAACAAACCCGAAAATCGAACATGAACAAACCCGGAAATCGAACAAGAACAAATCTACCATCAAAGATTTTTACAAAACTCTCTCTACCACCGAAACGAAACCGGAATTGTCAATTACATGTTGTAGAATGCACCGAAACTTTCTAAAAGTGCACAAGAACAAGAACAAACCCGACAATCGAACATGAACAAATCTGAAAATCGAACAAGAACAAATCTACCATCAAAGAAAAACAAATCTACCGTCAAAGAAAAATAAATCTACCATCAAAGAAAAATAAATCTACCATGACACCACCTCCGAAGCCTCCACGTCCACCAGAATAAATCTACCTTCAAAGAAAAACAAATCTACCGTCAAAGAAAAATAAATCTGCCATCAAAGAAAAATAAATCTACCATGACACCACCTCCGAAGCCTCCACGTCCACCAGAATAAATCTACTATCAAAGAAAAACAAATCTACCATCAAAGAAAAATAAATCTACCATCAAAGAAAAATAAATCTACCATAAAAAAATTGGAGATTAGGGATTCGAGATTTTTACAAAATCATCTTTACCACCGAAACAAAACCGGAATTATCAATTACATTTGTAGAATGCATCAAAACTTTCTAAAAATGCACAAGAACAAGAACAAATCCGGAAATCGAACATGAACAAACCCGGAAATCGAACATGAACAAACCCGAAAATTGAACATGTACAAACCCGGAAATCGAACATGAACAAACCCGGAAATTGAACATGTACAAACCCGGAAATCGAACATGAACAAACCCGAAAATCGAACAAGAAGAGATTACAAAATCGATTCGTATCTATATAATAAAAGGAAGAAAAGAGAAGTTAAGAGAAAACGAAACTTACCGTTGGAGTCGTTGGAGAAGAGAGATACCGCCGGAGAAGATGAAGAGAGGAGTCGCCGGAGAAGAGAGGAGTCGCCGGAGAAGATGAAGAGGGAATCGCGTTTTTGTGTCGTTGACACAAAAAAAAAACGTGAGTTGAGTTTTGTTGAAAACCCTTTTTTTTTTTTTAATGGCATTCTTGTAATTCTAAAAATACCACAAGGTTTAAAAGACATTTCCCACATCCCCATCTTATGAGAGTCATTTGAGTAATTAGTAAACTTTTGGAAGTCATTTGAGTAATTTTCTCATTTTTTTATGGTTTTCCAAAACAGATATTTTTAGCTTCTTTGTGGGGTTTGTCGTTCCTCCTTTGTTAAAAATAACATGAAATGATGCCCAAAACCACAAACTTGTCTTCGTAGGTTTTGGGCAGCAAATGGGTGTTTAAATCACAAAACTCGAGAGTTTTGTGATCGACTGTCTGTCGTATGTACCACATTTACCACATTTATTCTTGCTTTCTATTCAGATCTTGGAATTGAGCTTCAGGCTATGGTTATTTCAATATAGTCATGTGATCCTGTTAGATTAAACAATCTGGATCCTAGGTTGATTATGTGCACTATGGTTAATCTTGAAAGAAGAGAGTAACTGTTCTATTTACGAAGAACACGACCTGTAAGAAACATAGTATTGGCAACAACGTACATCTCACAAGCAAACACACAAAGATTAAGCAAGCAAATAGGATCAAACTTCATAACTCGATTTAGCTTACAAAACATTTGTCTTAAATTCTTCAATCTCCACAATTACCTAATTTTCTCTAAAACACACCCAAACGAAACTAATAAAATATCAAATATAATATACGTACTTAAAAAAAAAGGGCAATTCTCAAAAATACCACCAAAAAAAGTTTTTGTTCCAAAAATACCACCAATTTTCAAAAGTTCCAAAAATACTATTTTTTCTTAAAATTCTAAAAATATTACAAAATTAAAATTAACTTTAAATATTCAAAACTAAAACCCTAAACCCCAAACCTAAACCCTACTCCCTAAAACTATACCCTAATTGTACAATAGTTAACCCAAACACAAAAATTTTAATTCTAAACTCTTGAAAATCAATTTTTGAGGTTGTGGTATTTTTGGAACTTTTAAAAATTAATGGTATTTTTAGAACTTTTAGTGGTATTTATGGAACTTTAGAAAATTAGTGGTATTTTTGGAACAAAAACTTTTTTTGGTGGTATTTTAGGGAATTTCTCTAAAAAAAAGACACAAAACAAAAAAAAAATAAACAAAGCTATTGTAATAGAAAAATTTTAATTAGTTTTTTAAATGGTACAAAACCCGCGTCTCTCCAAATGATTAAACGAATTCTCCTCACAATTTACTCCATTAATACAGAACAATTCTTAGGTTCACCCCCTAGAGGTGAACCATCTCCTTCACCCCCTCTTTATCAACCAATTAAATTTTAGTTGTGGTCCACCAATCTTAATAAATTATTTTTATAAAAATTAAAATTGAAATAAATGTGGAATCTTTAATAAATAATTATTATCTAATTAAACATAGATTTTAAACCTCAAATCCAAACCCTAAACCCCAAAACTATATCCTAATTTGAAAATAGTTAACCCAAATTCAAACCCTAAACCCCAAAACTATATTCTAATTTGGGAATAGTTAACCCAAAATAAATCTTAAACCTAAACCCTAAACTCTAAAACTATACCCTAATTTTGGGAATAGTTAACCCAAACTCAAACCCTAAACCCCAAAACTATACCCTAATTTGGAATAGTTAATCCAAATTAAATCATAACTCAAACTCAAACCCTAAACCCCAAAGCTAAACCCTAATTTAGGAATATTTGACCTAAAATAAATCTTATATCCCAAACTGAAACCCTAAACCCTAAAACTATACTCTAATTTGGGAATAGTTAACCCAAACCCAAAAAATGTAACTACAAAAAGTAATTTTCAATGGATTTGTATTTAAAA
This sequence comes from Draba incana, assembly GCA_963576765.1. Taxonomy (NCBI): domain Eukaryota; kingdom Viridiplantae; phylum Streptophyta; class Magnoliopsida; order Brassicales; family Brassicaceae; genus Draba; species Draba incana. Next base: position 4,990,101 of record OY755216.1, read on the forward strand.
TTTTAAGATTTTGGTTAACTATTCCCAAATTAAGGTATAGTTTTGGGGTTTAGGGTTTGAGTTTGGGGTTTAGAATTTATTTTGGGTTAATTATTCTCAAATTAGAATATAGTTTTGGATATAAAGGTGGAAAACATGGAAGTGTGAACCTCTGTTATTTGTTTTGTTACGTCTTCTTGCTCGTCGAAGAAGAAAACCAATGTTGAGTCATTATTTTTTTTTCCTTTTGAACTTGTTATTTTTAGTATTTTATGGAGATTTAATTTTCAATGTTGCGTCGTTCATTTTTTTGGTGTTTTCAGTTTTAGCAACCGAATTAATGTACTTTTTAGTTAAATTATATTAATTATTTTAATTAGATTAATTAACTTTAATAGGTCTCACATCTTTATTTTGATTGGTTGATAAAAAAGGGGTGCAGAAGATGGTTCACCCCCAGGGGAGTAATCTTTAAAACCCTAAAAATAAAAACAAAAATCATAATACCCTATCTAAATCTTTAAAACCCTTCCTTCTTTCCCTATTTCTTTTTCTCCTCTTTACCCCTTCTTTACTATATCATTAAATAAACCAACAACCAATTATTTAATTATCAACAACCAGAAAAAATAAGGACCTATAGGAGCACGCCACGTGGCCAAACTTAAACAACCTCCTTCTTCCTCGCCGATCCTCTTTGTTGAAACAGAGCCGGGAGAAAGAAAAAAAAATTGAAACAGAGCCTTAATTGTTGAGATTTCTCTCTTTGTTCGGTTATTCATTGTTGGGATCTCTTTGTTTGGTTCTCAATCACTCTCTTTGTTCGGCTCCTCATCTCACATCTTGTCCGATTTCTCATTGTTCTTTCTCTCTATCTCTTAGGAAAAAGTAAAACAGAGCAAAGGATTTAAAGGTTGTTATTATCTTCTCTACATTGTTGCTTGAATCTCTCTTAAATTATTCGGTCCCCCTTCCTCTCTTTGTTTATGCAGATTTCTTGTTTAGGGTTAAAAAATAGGTTTTGAAGATTTTGTAAATTTGAAAAATTGGTATTTATGTATAATTATATCAATAATGGACTTGTTTTATAACTCATTTAGGGTTTTTGATAGATTTTGCCAGCTGAATCGTTGAGATTCATAAGGATTGAGAATATCTCGAAACTACAGAGATATGACTAATATAACTGATACTACTGAGTGTAATTAATATTTATTATTTTCTTATTTCTTGCAGGGGACAATGAATGAGAATTGCACTTTCATATGTTTTGATTATGGAGGATGTTATTCAAGGGAAGGTGATAACATAAGATGGTGCTCAAAAGAAGAACGAAGTCACACTTTAGCGATACGAACTGCACCGGAAGAGGTGACTTATTCAACGTTGGTTGAAAAAATCAGTAGGAAGATGAAGATAGATGAAGCTACAACCCAACTGAAACTCAGTTTCTTTCCAATGAGCTTGAATATCTTGCAACCATGTGATATCTGGGATGATGATGATGTTTTTAATTACGTAATGCAAGTTAACAGAGATGGTTGTAGAAATCCTTTACACGTGGAGGTAATGGAAGTTGAGAATCAAATTCAGAGAAATGTGCAAGTAACAAGAGAGGTCCGAGAATGTGATGTTGATGTTAGGGGTGATATGGGGTTTCTTTACCAAGGCGAACCATCAGAACACCTTGCATTGGTTCCACGTATACCTGGTATAGAACTTTGCGACCTCTTATAACTGATATAGCTAATATAATTGTTTGATGAGTTTGAGTGTTTTGTCTCTGTCCCGGTATAACTAGATACAACTGATATAACTGTTTGTTGAGTTTGTGTGATTTGTCTCTGTCCCGATATAACTAGATACAACTGATATAACTGTTTGTTGATTGTGTGATTTGTCTCTGTCCCGATATAACTAGATACAACTGATATAACTGATATGTATGATTACTTACGTGGTGAATTCAATGAGCCCAATCCCAACTAGGTAATTATCTCTGCCAGATACTAATACATACTACTACGTACTACTGTGTCCTGAATTCTGAAATTTTTCTTTTTTAGGTAATTGTCTCTGCCAGATACTACTACGTACTACTATGTACTACTGTGTGCTTCTGAATTCTGAAATTCTTCTTTTTTTAGGTAATTGTCTCTGCCAGATACTACTATGTACTACTGTGTGCTTCTGAATTCTGAAATTCTTATGTACGTTTAATTTACTTATAATTTCATTTATATGCCATTTATTCACTGTCTAATCAGTATCTATTTGATTCTTTGTTGCTTATGTTTCAAAAATCAAAATCTAAAGTGAAATATATTCTTTGACAAAGACTACACCTTAAACATATGTTCATGTATGACTAGAATCACTCATTGTTATCTCAAACAAAAAAATATTTTGTTTTCAAACATTTTAATATTCACATCTATAGGAAATATATTTCAGTGTATCAAATCGATGAATACTACTAGTAAAAGTACATTAAACTCAATTACTACTGATTAAACATGAAAACTAAAAATATAACTATGTGCAAATGAGTTATACTAAAATACTAAGTATGACTAAGTGTAAAATTTTAATATATTTTATTATTAAGACGGCGCACATGTTAAAAATGTTAGATTTTTTATTTTTATGGCACATGTTAAATATGTATGTTGTACAGGCCAGTAGTATCTATAAAGATCAGTAGTACTAAACTAATATTCTCATTAACATAGAACATCAAAGGTATCATTATCTAAACATTTCCTGAAAGGTTACAAGTACCCAAAAGCCGCAAGAACATAAAACATAAAAAATAGGGAAATCGATCTATTTCCCCACGAGAACTATCATATCTAAGTATATATCCACCAAACTATGACCTCTATCTAATTCCACACCAAATGAAAGTTTTACACCTAATTCCACGCCAATTCAAACTTTCATATCTAATTACACACGAATTCAAATGTTCATGGTTTATATGTATACCAGATCGGTTAAGTACTAAAAACCGACATAACCGGATTTTGGACCGGATCAAAACCCGACCCGTTTAAACGTGAATCCGATTGTGGGTAACCCGACCCGATCCCGTAATAAACCCCCAATTCCAGAAATAAGAACCCTAATTCGAATTCGAATCAGTTTCGTGAAATAGTATCGGTAAATGTTTATACAAACGTGAAATCAGTTTTGTGAAATAGATTACTAATTCGAATCAAAAGATATGAGTAAGTCGGTGAAGAAGGAGTGTCTTTTGTTGGGGTTGTTAGAGACGGTGACACGACGGGTCCATTGTTGAGTTTAGGTGGTGGTTGTGTGTGGAATGGAGTCGGTGGTGCGTTTGGGTTACGCAAGCTCGAGCTCACGGAGATCCACGCCATGACGCCGAAGGCCGATTTGAAGACTCCACGAGCAGCTGCGGTGAAGCTCCACGGCGACGGCTGGTGGAGATGCGGCGATGGCTCTGTCGATCCGGAGCTCTAGCTCACGGAGATCTACGGACGCGACGACGAACGCAACGACGGACGTGACGACACAGGCGGATCTGCGACACGAAGCCCCCACGACGAGAGCTCAAAGCTCTTTCTTCACGACGACGACTTGAAGCTCCTCGGCAAATCGAAAATCAGTCAAAGCTCTTTCTAATGGGGAAAAAAGCAACCAAAATTATCAATCTGACCAAGAACACGGGGAGAGAGAGATCAGACGGCGGTTGTTGGAGGATGAGACGGCGGCACGGTGGTTGAAAGGAGATTGTTGTGGCGAGAGGGAGAGAGGAAGAAGAGGAAGAAGAGAAGAGAAAGAGAGAGGAAGAGAGTTAGAGAATAAACGAGAGAAGAAGAAGAAAACTTGAAGATGACGAAGAGGAAGAAAACCAGAGGAGAAGATGATTTTTAATTTTTTAATTTGGAATTGTTTTTCTTTTGTCGACACAAATCGGGTTTTAGAGTCTAATCGGGTCAAAACACGGTTTACTTTTGGTTAAGTAATCAACTCGAAACAGTAAACCACCATTACAGACATTTGTGTGTAATTAGATTTGAACATTTGAATTTGTGTGTAATTAGATATGAAAGTTTGAATTGGTGTGGAATTAGGTATAAAACTTTCATTTGGTGTGGAATTAGATAGAGGTCATAGTTTGGTGGATATATACTTAGATATGATAGTTCTCGTGGGGAAATAGATCGATTTCCCTAAAAAATATCATCATTCATTACATCATTACAACAACGCTCACTTCTTCGATTTCTTTGTCTTCTTATTAGCATCTTTTGCTACCTTTCTCTTCTCTCCAACTTGTTCTAAGACCGGTTTTGCAACTTGTTCTCCAACCGATTTCTTATTGTTCTCCGTTATTCCCAAACCGGCTCTAAACGGCGTTTTCAAGTACTTTGACTTGCTCATAACCCTCTCAGGCCTTAATAATTTTGGCATCATACCAGCTTCACTTCCTTCTACTCCATCTGTGATTTTGACATAAATGCAATTAGTTTTAACATATATACAACTCCAAGTGATTACATAAACAACAAAAAACATTTCGTACCTTTCTTCTCTTCTTCACCTGCCTCTTTATCATCTCCAGCTGGCCCTTTCTCTTCTCCATCAGCCTCTTTCTCTTCTCCATCTGCCCCTTTATCATCTCCATCTGCCCCTTTATCTTCACCATAAGCAATAAAAAATTTCTCTAATATTACATACCTTTGTAGCCTCTTTTTCAGGTTCAGATGCCTCTCCATCCTGCATCAGTTGACTCTCTAATGCCTCTGCATTATCCTGCAATCCAATTACAAAGTCACAAAAATCAGTTCAGTAGTACCCATTCATATTCAGTATTACTAATTGTGTTCAGTTCGATTAGTCCTATTTACACATAACCAAAAGCAGTTAACAATTTGTCTAAGATTACATACCTTTGTAGCCTCTCTTTCAAGTTGTGATGGCTCCGCATCTTGCATCTGTTCTGATGGCTCTGCATCCTGCAATCAGTTCAATAATACTAGTTATATTCAGTATTATCAATAATGTTCTGTTATATCAGTTATATCAGTTATACCAGAACTATCAATTATCTCAGTTCTATAGCAATTCATAAGCAATTAACAAAATTTGACAATCACATACCACCGTAGGCTCTTTTTCAGATTCTGACCCACTCCTTGAGTTACTAGTGTTACTTTGTGCTCGTTCTTGCCTCTTCGCGATCGCCTTTGTTCGAACCATTCCTTTCCTGCAAAATCCAAAACAAAACATATCATCACCATTACATATCGAAACCATATTTCTAATTAATATAATCCCCATTTAACAACAACAAACTCTAATCTAACTAATCATTACACATTCCATGATCTATTTTTTTAAACTCAAAATTTAAACTAAAAGGTCCAAAACCATATAGACTACTACTATTGTAACTCAACGAAATTAAACTAACTAATCCACATTTACGTTTCAAATAATACTCCAGAAATTTAAAACTAACAATAATCATTACACCACTACTAATCAACCACCGCATATTCCACCAAGTTATGTTATGAATCTTCTGATTCATTAAAAAACTAAACCTTTAAGTTAATCAAAACAAAGTCGACATATACATATTGGATATGAAACATTTTTAATTCAATCCCAATAAAGGATCCTCAAAATATGCAATATCAAACAAACTCTCAATATCCAAAACCAAATCCTCAAAATAAAAAAAACAGATAATAAGCTCCAATTCAAAACCTTTAACTCTGACATTTGCTTCAATCACATGAACAAAATCAAGTAAATCACAATGACATCAAACCCGAATAAAATCAAAACCCAAATTTTTTTTAACCTCAAACCAAACCCGAATCCAGTACAAATCAAACCACAACATTATTTTTACTCTAATTTCAATCCCGATTACACAATAAATCAAAACCCCCAAATTTTTGGAACCCTAATTTCAAAATTGGTTACCTTCAAGAGATGGTTAGACGGTGATGGATTCGGAGATGGAGACAGACACGACGAGGTAGTAACAGATACGACGACTAGAAAAGAAGAGAAACTCGACGGAGTCGACGAGGAATCCGGTGATTTGAAACTCGACGGAGTCGCCGAAGAGAAGAAGAAGAGAAAAGACTCGGGAAAGTTTTTTGATTTCTTTGTTTGTGGTTAATTCAATTTAGGTTATACTTGCGGTTTGGCCGGTTTAGGAATCCGGTTCCGGCTTAATGTTTAGGTTTGGTTCGTAAATAGGAAAAGTCATTAAGGATTATTATGTATTTAACCACTTTTTAAATAAAAATTAAATCAGAACAAATTCCAATTTTTGAGTTGGGGATTTAAAGAATAAAGTGTTGATTTATGGGGTTTTAAAGATTACTCCCCGTGAACGGAAGAATTGTTCATTAATACATATTAATTGTTATTCCTGTTGTGAATAATTAATCCAAACAAACCACACAAATTACTATATATTTGATGTGTATATAATATACTCTCTCTGTTTTTATTTGTTTGATTTTCTAGAGTTTTCACAAAACACATTAATGGTTAATTATAAATGTCTTATTTTTTGCAAAAAATAATTTTTCATAACTTTAAACCAATAGTAATCTAATAAAGTCAATAAATATGTTTTGAAATCTACAATTTACCATTAAACTTTCATTAAAAATGCATTGAAAAAGTGAAAAATCAATTTTAAAAATATTTTTTTTTCCTAGAAAATCAATCTTTTAGGAACGGAGAGAGTATGTATTAATATGAGAGGGAGAGACGAGAGAGATTTTGGAAGGAGAGGTTTTATTATATTGCATCTTCTTCTTCTCTTACTTCCTTATGCACATCTTATACACATATATATATATATAGAAGAAATGCATGGATATTAATGATACACTTAGACTAAATAATAACCATAAATGTGTTTAGTTTCTAATGGAAAGATGTGTTTAGATTTCAATAGAAACACATGTCTAAGCTTGAAGTTGATGATGTATGATGAATAATCATCACAAATTTATAACAATTCCAACATTTTTCCTCATTATGGTTTACATGTTAAATCACTCACAAATGGTTTTAAAAAAAAAAATCTTAAAAATGATCAAACGATGTAGAACGTTTTATATTAAACAAAAATGGAAAATATACACACAGTTATTACGACATGGTTATCTACTTAAACAAATAAGACATTCAAAAGTAATACATTAACTCATCCAACCATTAAAAACCCCAAATATAAGTGCTAATCAATGTTTTGAAAACCGGACCGGACCGGCCGGTCGAACCGGTTTAACCGCGAACCGGACAGTTATCAGGTTTGGTTAGAGACTAAAAACCCGGTTTTCGTTTTTGAAGCTTTTCTGCAATTTTTTTTTATTTTGTTTTTGGTTGTTATACTTATTTTTCCACTTATTTAATTGATTTTGATCTAAATAATAAATGCATGAAGTGAAAAACGAACAAACGAAAGGATTGTCTACATAAATTTAGGATTTGAAGGAAAAAAGGTTGAAGAAGAAGTAACAGGAGGCGGCGACATTTGTGGAGAGAAAAAAGAAATATAATTAATACTTAATAAAATTCTTCTAGGGTTTTGTAGACACGTATGGACACGTGTAAGAATTTGGTTTATACTTACCTGTTCCGTCGTGTGCTTATTGGGCTAATTGGGCTATTAAGTTTAATAGATATAGATTGATGTAAACTACTTGTAACGTTTAGGCCTTTGAGGTCTTTTAATGTTATGGGTTGACAAAAAAAAACCGTGTGTATTATACGAACCGGGTTTGAACCGGTTAAACCGGATTGAACCATGACCATAAGGTTTTCCGGTTCACCATCCGGTCCGGTTTTAAAAACATTGGTGCTAATACTCAACATTTGAAACTATACAAAACATAGGATTCACCAATCAGCAATCAAAAGACTAAACCACTAAAACTTACGATGTATACAACAATAACTCAAAATGTCGTTATAAACTATACCCGCGTATTGCGCGGGCTCTCATCTAGTGTCAAATAATTTGTTGTGGTTCTCTCGAATGGTAAAAGTGAAGGAATTGTGACTTATAACACGTGGCAAAAGAAGAAGGTTGTAGTTAATTGTGTTTTTACTTGTGATTTATAGTAATAGGACTACTATCAGTTTGGTTAATTACATTTTCAGTTAGTTTTGTACCGGTTTGTATTTTGTTTCGGTTTGTCCTTGAAAACATTATGTAAGACCATCTTTAATGGTGATTTTTTTGGAGTATCAAGAGGCAAAAATAAAATAAAAAATAAATCTCCCCTTGATTTTTGGTCGATACGTATCAACCAGCTGTGGAAGGATATGATTCAACACTTTTTTTATATTTTTTATTATCCCTTGTGTAATGATTTTTTTTTTTTTACCATTAGAAATTGGTCGAGTGATTTTACGTTTTTACGGATTGTAATCTTACCTTTTTTTAATCTTATATATATATATATTACTTTGATTATTATCTATTTTACAAATATATTTTTTATTTTATTTTAATGATAGCTTTTCTAATCTCATCATTGGAGACAAATTTATTAACAGTATCTGATTGAATCTTAAACAATTAACTAATATTATAATCAATACTAAAAAATTGCTTATGATACTCCCAAAATATCACACTTCCCATGTGGGGAAATAACAATCAGAATGATATTCCTTTTTATCTTTACTAGGAAACAACGCGTTACCGCGCGGAGAATAATAATCCTTAAATTATTTAGAATTGATATAAAAAATAGTACTGAAAAATATTGTTTTCATAATTTTTTTATTTTCATTTATAATTTATCTTTATTATTTAACTATTTTGTAGTTTTAAATAACGTTAATTTTTTTAACTATATAAGAACGTTTTGATATTTCTTGTATATTAGTACTTGAACAGCAAAGAGTACTTGGTGCAGCATGCTATAACACACATAATATATATATAACATATATACATATAGAATCACAGCTTTTGACGGATTCAGTTGAATTATGTGATTAAAATGTTTCATGTGCGAATAAATATCAATCAATTGATGCGAACCATGGATCACAAGTACCTCTTTCTCAAAAAAAAAAAAAAACAAAAACATGGATCACAAATAATATCCGTTGTTGGAACATTAAGGTGTTCTTCGTTTGGGTTTCTGGATGCAATTTCTAGACGCAGTAGTTGGATGCAGTATCCAGACGCAGCATATAGATGTTGTTCGTTTGTGTTTTTAGATCATGCATCTAGAAATTGAATCTGGTTGCAATTATGTTTGTTTGGCGTATTTGTAATTGTATACAAACACATGTGATGTAAAATGACCAAAAACCCCATATTTTTTGTTAATGCTACTATTTATGATTTAAATTATACTTATAACTCAATAGTTACCAAAATTATATTTTTATGTACTTCTACTAAATGTTATCACACAATAATAAATTTAATATACAAAATTATTTTTATAACTTAATAGTTCATTACAGATAATATTGCAGTTTTAACGTAAACAAAATTTTGCGGTTTTAATGGGAAACAAAATTTTGTGGTTTTAACGGAACTTTTTTGCGGTTTTGGCGAGAAAACATGATTTTGCTGGTTTTATGGGAAAATATAATTTTGCGGTTTTGGCGGAAAAACAAAAGTTTGCGGTTTTGGCGGGAAAACATGATTTTACGGTTTTTGCGAAATAATATAATTTTGCTGTTTTGGCAGGAAAACATGATTTTGTTGGTTTTGTGGTTTTGGCGGATTTTGCGGAAAAATATAATTTTGCCGTTTTGGCAGAAAAACAAATTTTGCAGTTTTGGTGGGAAAACATGATTTTGCAGATTTGGCGGAAAATGCTGGTATGAATTTAATATGAAAATCTTCTTCCCTTTTTGATTGAGTATACTGTGTGTTCTGATTTTGGAGTATTTTTTCTTGTGTATGGCTTATTGATCAAATAACCACTCGAGACTCTGTATACAAAAAATCACTAACTAACCGTTTTAGTGGAAAAAAGGAGATTTGGTATTGATTGTGAGTGATGATGAAATATACATTCACATTTAGGCAAGGGGTATAAACATCAACTTACTTCATCTAGACCTTATTTTTGATGGACGATCTGAATATGAAGTAATGAAATTATTACAAGAAATGGGTATGGCAGCCTTAGCCTATAAAGCAACTAATGATGATTATAGTGAAAAACAAGTATGCGTTATGTTAATAACCGGATTTACCGGGGCATTAAAATATTGGTGGGATAATTCTTTAGATAGACATCTTCAAGATTCAATCATAAATCATGTAGAAATCATAAGAACGTTAGATCCAGAAGGTTTCACAGTAGAAACTGAAAAAGAAAATGGTGTAGAAGTATTAATCCACACCATAACAATGCATTTTCTAGGAAATCCTGCAGAAGAATTAGAAAGTAAAAAGATTATATTAACAAACCTTAGATGCCCAACTTTAGGAGATTTTAAATGGTATAAAGATGCTTTTGTAGCAAACATATTTCAAAGAATTAAATATGTTTGCTACAAAAACATCTTTATACCATTTAAAATCTCCTAAAGTTGGGCATCTAAGGTTTGTTAATATAATCTTTTTACTTTCTAATTCTTCTGCAGGATTTCCTAGAAAATGCATTGTTATGGTGTGGATTAATACTTCTACACCATTTTCTTTTTTAGTTTCTACTGTGAAACCTTCTGGATCTAACGTTCTTATGATTTCTACATGATTTATGATTGAATCTTGAAGATGTCTATCTAAAGAATTATCCCACCAATATTTTAATGCCCCGGTAAATCTGGTTATTAACATAACGCATACTTGTTTTTCACTATAATCATCATTAGTTGCTTTATAGGCTAAGGCTGCCATACCCATTTCTTGTAATAATTTCATTACTTCATATTCAGATCGTCCATCAATATTCCATTCGTGTATACCATTTCCAGTATATACGTTATGAGTATATTTATGATCTTCTTCAAATAATAAATCCGGATGTGTATGTCTAGGGTAGTACGGTCTATTAGACCTCATTGTTCTATTTCTTATCCGATTTATTTCTTGATTTTCAGTTTCAGATTGTATAGATTCGTTGTCATTTTCATCTATTATATTGATTCCTTTTTCTTTATCTAGGCTATTAAGTCTAATTGCTATTGACTTTAGAATTTTATCTTCAGGAAATTTGACTTGTCTATCAGCTGGTTTAAATATTGGTGTTGTCATTGAGGAGAAAGGATGTTGCATAGATTTATAAAGGTCTGATTTAGTGTCTTCTTGACTGTACAATCTATTGTCTATATGATCTATTTGTTTAGAGATTGTATGCAATATTTGACTTTGATAATTGTTTTGTTGATATATTGCTTTAATATCTTACATATTTACTGGATCTTTATCTTCCTTATTAGCCCCGATTTTAAAAAGTATAGCTATTATTTGTCTATTATGGGTTTCTATTTTTAAGTCTCTTAAAGGTGGATGAATTGATTTAGTTTTAAGTCCATCTGCTGTTTCCCATGTTTGGGTCAGAGTAGAACTAGCATTAATTGTCTTAAATGGATAATTGATGTTATGAGTTTCTGAATACGTTTCAAACCACATAAAGAATGGAATGTCTATTTGCTTTGAATGCATACATTCATACCATTTTTCTCTAATTTCAGTAGTTTGTTGTTTAGAAAATGTTTTGAAATACCAACTTCTTTTTTCTTCATTTTCTTTTGAATAAAAATTTTCTTTTATATATTGTTTATTAATTTCATATTCCTTTAATATGACATTTACAAAGTCTGACTGAGTAGGTGATGTTGGATATTGTTTTGTTTCTGGTGTAGCTATAAGAGCTTTAAACCTAACGTTATGATTTTGGTTATTATCTAGATGATCTTGGTTATCACTTTGACGATCTTGATTTTGATGATCTTGGTTTTGATGATCTTGGATATCATTTTGATTTATGCTTTCAGTTTCTGAATCAACACTAGACTGTCTAGTACGGTATTCAGAAAAGGAAGCTCTTGAATTGTATTCACTAATCCTTGGTGGAGGTGGTTCCCTAAAGGATATGAATTTTAATAATATTTTACCATCTCTTTGTTCTATTATTTGCGAGATATTTTTTTGTTCAATATTTCTCGGCGGTTGAGTAATGTCGATTTTCCATTGATCTGGAATGGTTATTTCATTCCAGTTTAATTGCTTAGGTGTATATGTAGCTGTTTGAGTATCATTACTATGAACTGCTAATATTGTAGTTTCTCCTTTATTATCTTGTAATAGACATCTTGGATTAAATTCAGAGGTTGATAATTTAAAATAGATTTTATAGAGTAATAAATATCCATGTCGGTCTGGTTGGAATTTGATTTCAGGAAGATGAACATTTAATACTAACGTGTTTAGTATTGTAGGATCATTTAGGCTTACTTGGTAATTAGGGGCACAATTGAAATAAACTGCCCCGTTACATAAGTTAGATTGAACTGCTCGAAGCAACGAATCTTCAAATTTTAATAGGGTTTTGTCCCTTAGTAGCATTAGTATTGGGGAATCAATACCAATTCTTGTTAAGGGTTTAATGGCTACTTGAACGAGTCCAAAATGGATATAATTATATCTTTGCTTATAATAGTTTAAGGCTACCTTTGATAATAATTGTATCTCTTCAAATTCATCTTTTAAAGATAAACTTTCTTCATGATCTTTTATTGAATATCCTGTTCTGAATTCAAATTTTCCAATTTGATATATACTGGGTGTATCTATAGTAGGTAAATGATTTTTTGAAATATCTTGATCAAATGATGTTATTTTTGTCATAATTTCTCTTGAATTAATTGGTGTACGGGATGAGGAAGTAGAGGCATGATTATTTTTGAAGAACTTTCTAATAGAAGCTGCCATGATTTTATTCTAAATTAAACTCATCTCAGATAGAGTCTTACCAGTTCTTTTAGGATGCGGCTGATGGTTTGCCAACGGTCTTACTGCCTTTGTGCAGGGCTTGCTGCCTGGAACACCATGAGGCTTGACGTCTTCAAGATGTAAGATCTTAATCGTGAAAAGTTTAATTTTTAGAATAAAACTTTGGAAAAACTTCTTTAAAATCTTTTTTGAAAAATAGGCAAAATTTTGCGTTTGTTTTAAAAAGGATTTTGGCTTACTGATACCATTTTTTTTGTTTGCAATAACTTTGCTACAGTAACTTTTTTTTTTTATAAAATTAAAAAATACTTTGCTAGGTTGATGATTATAAATTTGAACTTTTATTGATATTTGTAAACTTACAAAAGTTTTGAAATTTAAAAATTTGAAAAGATTACAAAAACAAATTGAGAGTTTAGAGAGAGGTGAGAGAGTTGTGCGGAGAGTGCGTATCCCCCTTTTCTGAGTCTTGGTGTACTTATTTATAGCAAAGCTTGAATCCTTGAGAACTTTGACGTGTTGGTTTTCATTGGTTGATGAAAAGTCTTGGGTCCATGTGAGTCATTTTCCATTGTCTTCTTTTGCTTATTCTTGCCGACATGTTGCTAAGTCTTTGTGGTGGATCCCATATGTCGGGTGTCTTCTAGAAGGTGGGTCCCACTTAGCGGGTGTCTGTGTCTTCTAGAATGTCTTGATAACTTATTTAGAGTACATCTTATACAAATATACTCTGTATATTATTTAACGAATACAAGTAAGTATTATCTAAACAAATTCACTTCAAAATCATTTATAAATAAATTATAAATAGGAGTAACAATAAGAGTCAAAATCACGTCAACATAAACTAAACAAGTTCACATCAATATTTATTTATTTTAGTTTATATTCACGTCAATATAATGTTTTTAATTAAAACATAAATTAATTAATTTTTTCAACCAAAAGATTCATTCTTCCGATTCCTCTCTTTAAAATAGGAGTAACAATTTTTAGAGGAAACAACATTTTTTCCACTAAATATGTGGGCCCCATAAAATTTAGAGGAATGCATATTTCTCATAAAATGGTAAAAAATTGAGGGAACAAAAAGGAATCCACTTTTCCACTATTTTTTTTCCCTCTAACATGTCTTCCATTGGGGGATTTCTAGTTTTGGGCTTTATCATACTAACCTCCGTTTACATCTTGGGTTTCAAATTGTTAAACGTGAGTTTTTATTTTTCTTTTAGTAAGGCTTTAGTTAGGGTTTGAAAAGAAAATTCTGAACAGAGTGGGGAATAAAAACTCAATGAGTTATAGACGAGTTGAAAGACAATAGAAAATGGTGATACAATTTGCTCAAGGAGATTCAATCAGTAAAGTTAGCGGAAAAACACTTCTAAATTTAGTCATAGAGAGAAGATGAAAAAAAAAACATTTGGAGAGATTTTTTTTTTTTGTTTTTTGTAGTGAGATCTTGAATTTTTTTTTTGAAGGATAAAATCCTGTAAAGGCAAAACTGGAGTAGCGTAACTTAGTTTCGGTTTAGTTTGGTTGAGATCGGTTTGACTCGGAACACAGTCGGTTCGGGACATTGTTTAATTTTGATTTGGTTTAGTTTCACATATTCATCTTTTCTCTAAACAGTAGTATCATTGAATACGAGTCTGTCACTGAAGAGTGCGATTGAATGATTCGTTCTCACTCTCTGTAATCTCATCCATAATTTTGTAGTTTGATTGCTAGGAATCTTTCTCGCATCGAATGGCGAAGTCTGAAAATAAGAAGTTCGCATGGTTGATAAAGAATTTCTCCTCTTTAAAATCTGACCAGTGTTATTCTGATCCAGTTGTGATCGGTGACACCAAATGGTAAAAAGAACATACTTGATTGAGATTTAGGTGGTATCGTCCCATGGTTTGGTTGGATGATTCTTTTGCTTTTTGGGTTTTCTTGCAGGTGTCTTTGCATTTGTCCCAAAGGAGAAACTAAAGTTGAGGATCATTTGGCTTTGTATTTACAAGTTGCTGATTATCAATCGTTGCCGACTGGATGGAGAAGATATGCCAAATTTCGGTTTACTATTGTAAATCAACTTTCTCAAAAACTCTCTGTACAAATAGGTGATTCTTACTACTAACTAGCTGTTTCGTTTTGGTGAATTGTCCTTGTCCAGTGTCAGTATCATATGCAAAATGTTATCATTTTAACATTACTATTGCTAGATATTATTATTCAATGAGTCTCCTTTTTGTGCAAATTTTTTCTTGTTTTGATTAGAATTTTATGTTGCTAAAGGGTGTTTGTTTGTATGTGGGTGAGTGGTTTAGAATCAGAAAAACAGCGTTGGTTTGATCAGGAAGCCTTCGTGTGGGGTTTCCGACAAATACTTCCCCTTACCAAACTTCATGCCAAAGATGGTGGATTCCTGGTGAACGACGAACTACTGATTGTTGCTGAAGTAGATCTTCTTGAAGTTGTTGACACATTTGATGAGTCTAAAGAGGCATCCGAATCTCTGGAAAAGATAAACCTAAATGATAATGGTGCGGAATCTAAAGATCTACTTAAGAAAACTCCATCGGTTAAAGAAAGCGTGGATTATAATGGGTTTCAAGTTCTTCCTTCACAGGTAAGAAACTCAAGAATGGTGCAAACTCCTTGTTATGTCTTCGTCTGTTTCCTAATCTCCAAAGAATAGTCTTTATGTATGCTTTGTTGTACATCTTTCACTGCAGTATCAGAAACAATTAAATACAAAAAAGAAAAAAAAAACTTTGGATGTAAAAAACAATTAAATATTCATCTTGTTTGTTTTTACACTTGCAGGTAGAAACTGTGAAGCGTATATTTGAAAGGCACCCGGACATTGCATCTGGAGTCCGTACAAAGAGTCCACATTTGAGGACTACGTACATTAATGTTGTCCTTGGACTTATTGAGACGCTGTGCCAATCACCTCAAGATCTCTCTGATGATGATCTGAAAGAAGCTTCCGTTACATTGCGGTAAACATCGGATTCAAACTGGATTGGTTGGAGAAGAAGCTGACTGAATTGTGTGAAAAGAAGACCAATTTGAGAACTGGTGAGGCTAGTTTGACAGAAATGGAGGAAGAGTTGGAGAGCTTGAAAAAGAGACGCTTAGAACTCGAGGGTCTTTTGGAGAAGAGCAAGGCAGAGGTTGATGTGGCCAAAATACCTCTCTCGTTTGATGATATCGTTTTCTTGTTTTCTGGTTTGTGTCTTAGGTTTTCTGGTTAGTGTCTTAGATTCTTAAACTTTGGAAGTTAGAAAGACTTTTTTCCCCAAGTATGAGAAAAACAGAGTACTCTGTTTTCGTAGCACTTGCGTTTAATTAGTATTCGCCGAAGCAACATTGAAATTGAAATCTCAATCCATCAGAATCCAAAACTATCACTGGAAAAGTGATTACGTCTAGAATCAAAACAATTTTCGTTTATCTACATTCTTGGCTATGATGAAAGAGCATCATACTTTTTACGATTTTAATCATACGTATCCACGAAAACCATACCCGTAAATACTCTTTCAAACTAAAATCCTTGAGTCCTTGTACGTAACCAATTAGCTCTACCAAACCAATGATGCCAAACAAGATGGTCCAAGTCATAATAGATATAATGTTTTCTTACCAAATTGTGGTATGTGAAACTTGTTGGACCGGCTGTGTGTTACAATTTTTTTTTTTTTTTTTTTAATTTGGTTAGAATTATTAGAGTACTGTACAGTCTGTACTCTAATAAGAATCGATGGAAAATTTGTTCGTGCTTAATCAAACTAACTTCAATTTGGTACGATTTGTTCATTCATCTTTTTGTATAGTTTGATAAAAAAATCATCTGATATAATTTAGCGGGTACATATATTTTATTAGATTAAGTCGGTAGAATAACAACAACATATCTTGGTAATACATTTACCATGTACACCTGGCCAGGGTAAATGTTTTTGTAAACAATACGTCTCGCATTCTGGATCAGCAGTACACGGTATGTAGCATTTTTGAATGTTTATTCCAAAACCTATTTGACAATAAGGGTTCATTAAACTAATATATTACAATTCAGAAAAAGGATTAAAACATGGCCATAATAAATACATAAATCATAATTATCAGTTAATAGTACAACATTGTTGTTTGGAAAACCTAACTCACATAACAAGTCTACCACAACATTGTTGTTTGGAAAACCTAAGTCACATAACAAGTCTACCACAACATTGTTGTTCGAAAAACCTAAGTCACATAACAAATCTACCACCACAGGGTTGTTTGAATAACCTAGGTCAGATAACAAGTCTACCACAACATCGTTGTTTGAATAATCTATGTCAGATAACAAGTCTACCACAACTATATGAACAACCATCGTCGGATAATAAGTCTACCACAACTATATGACAACCATCTCCGGATAATAAGTCTACCACAACTATATGAACAACCATCATCGGATAACAAGTCTACCGTAACTATATGAACAACCATCGTCGGATAATAAGTCTATCACAACTATATGACAACCATCTCCGGATAATAAGTCTACCATCCGAGAAACAAATCTACCATCCGAAAAACAAATCTACCATAAGGTAAACAGAAAAAATAACTCTACCAATGTTTTTCGGGAAATTATTCCAGTAAAAGAGAAAAATATTGAATAAGTCTACCGTCAAAAATATTAAATCTACCACTCAGTATAAATCTACCACCACTATAATAAGTCTACCACTACAGTCAACTAGTATAAATCTACCACCACTATAATAAGTTTACCAGTCGCAAAAATAAATCTATCACGAAAATTTAACTCTACCGTTAAGAAAATAAATTTATCAATCTTCGGAAATAAATCTACCAATCACAAAATAAGTCTACCGCTCCAAAATAAATCTACCACTGAAAATATTAAACCTACCAATCACTCTAATAAGTCTACCATTCGGAAATATCTCTACCATCAAGGGGACAAATAAGTCTACCGTTCATATATAAATTTACCGCTCAAAAAATAAGTCTTCCGCTCAAAAAATAAGTCTACCGTTCGTATATAAATATACCATCACAGCATGGTAGATTTATTTTCCTCGCCGATTCATTAATGGTAGTTTCGTAAATACGTTTTTTGTTATCATGGCAAATAAGGGTAAAACGGGTAAAAATTCTCAAAAATACAACTTTCTCATGGTAAAGTTGTTTTTGTTCAAAACCAACTTTCCAAGGTTGTTTTAGCAAACTTCCCTATAAATTATTAGATTAAGTCGGTAGAATAACAACAACATATCTTGGTAATACATTTACCATGTACACCTGGCCAGGGTAAATGTTTTTGTAAACAATACGTCTCGCATTCTGGATCAGCAGTACACGGTATGTATCATTTTTGAATGTTTATTCCAAAACCTATTTGACAATAAGGGTTCATTAAACTAATATTTTACAATTCAGAAAAAGGATAAAAACAGGGCCATAATAAATACATAAATCTCAGTTAATAGTACCAGGATTCCTAGCGGAGCAATGAACAGAATATGCGACAAAGAGGATAGCTAGAACAACTGCGATTAGCATTTTCTTAGAGATAGCCATTTTTTGTTAATGTTATTCTCTTTCTCTTTTTAATGTTTATGTTTTACTTCGAATGGTTATATATATATATATGATAATAATGAAAATATGATCATTAATTTCATTACTTAACAATTGTTTTAAATTCGACAAAAAAAACAATTGTTTTAAACATGCGTTAAGGTATATTGTTGTGGACCTTCTGGTCAACAATGAAAAAGAAGACTTTCAATTATTTCTTTTATTTCTAGTCAGAAAATAAAGAGAATGACTTTCTTACCTAAATACATTTGAACATTCTTGTGATAATATTTTTAATAACATTTGAATATTAATTTGATTATACGTAATTATTGCTATATACTACTTATTTAAACATGCAATTGTTTTATGGAAAGTACTAATGATGAATAATTAATTACTCTTTGCTTTGTGTTCATCATGTTTCCCTGAGCGATGTAAACGCGATTTAAATTTGCTTTTTGATTTGTTCGTCTTCATTGGGATCAAAATACAACCATCCCTAAAGGAAAGGTTTTATCTCTACAGCTTTTAATTCGTATTCGTCAGAACTGAATCCAATGTTGAAATCGAAATCTCCACCGAAATCCTAACTACCGTTAGAATAAAAATCTATCAGTCGACACGTGATTACGTCCATAATCAAAAGATTCAAAACCATTCTCGTTTATATACATTTTTGGCTTTGATAAGGAATACTTCTTGATTCGGAATCTCACATTTCCATTTCTGTTTTTTTTAAGGTGGATCATAGAACTGTGAGCGGAAGTAGCTACTTCTTGTGAGAATATATTTGACCATATATTTTTTTTAATCGTTTAGATTTATGAATTATTATAAATTTTGACAACTATTATACGGACGATTACACAATGGACAATTTTTATCTTAACATGCGGGACTACTCTTCTTACACCACGCTGAAAATCTTCTTTAAATGTTGCCTCCATTAATTTGTATTTCTCGGAATTCGAACTCCATATATGTAGATGTAAAAGCATTAATGAACTTTGTAAACAACCGCTGGATCAATGGGGTTTTCACTATTTGACCATATTTGTAATATGGAAACGGTGTGAAAACTAAAACATAGCATCCTCACATCAAATAATCCTCGAATGATGCAAAAGTAAACTAGTTGGACCGGCTATCTATTTTATTAGATTTCAATGTTTCTTATGCTGTTGTCGCACAATTTGTGTTCATATTTGGTTAGTATTGATAGAAATTTTATTAGTACTAGAAAATTACCCGCGTTGTACGCGGGATAAAATGATTATCGAATAAAATCAATAGTTTTAGTTTAAAAAAAGATTATGGAGAATAATTATACATAACCTAAGACCTAATTTATATATTTGAATTTTGCGATTATTTTGCATACAAAAGTGTTCCACCCGTAAAATAATTAAACCAACAAATTTCATTAATAATTATATTTTTATTTGTATGAAGATGCATTTATGAAAAATTAAAAGCATCTACTTTTCAAACAAAACAACACATGTAAAAACATATTTTTACATGCTCATATATTTTCAAAAGATAATAAATATCTTTATTTTATTTTAAATCATTTTGTTTTGTATATATATTAATTTTTTGCTCACATTTAATTCTATGATTTAAATCTATAATTTTGAAATATTTTAATTTTGGAAAGTTAAAAATTTCAAAATATTTTAATTTTGGCAAGTTTAGGAATATTCAAATGTGTTTGACAATTAGAGTTATAATAATCAAAATAAATATATTTGGAATTAAATGTGTTTGGTAACGAGTATAAGAGAATGAAATAAATAAATAAAAATAAAAAAGAGAAAAATTGTGGTGATAACACATAAGCAAAGTGCTCCCAAAATGCTCATCAAATAATATATAGGATTTAATCAACCTAACTTCATGAATTTGGTAAAAACAACGAATAAGGAAAACAATCTTTCAATTTATTTCCTTTTATAGTCAACATAAAATAGCGACAATGGTTTGACAAAAAAAATTAATAATAAAATAGCAACAATGGTTCAATTTATTTCCGTGTAATGATGCAAAAGTAAACTAGTTGGACCGGCTATCTATTTTATTACATTTCAATCCTTGCCACGTAACAAGTATACATAATAATATTTTGTATTATCATCGATAAATGTTACAAAATATTTTTTACCGCCTCTAGTTTGTATAAATTTCAGATCGCATAAATCTGTGTGTATTAAACTAAGAGGTTCTGTGGTTCTTTGAACTTGGGGGTGAAGGAGTTTTTGTAAGTTTGGCATGTACACACACTTCACATTTATCCTTGTTTACTTTGTATTTTGGAATTAGGTTCAAATTCATTAATCTTTGCATAGATTTATAGTTGACATGTCCTAAACGTTCATGTCAAATATTAAAAGACTCAACCAAATAAGCAACATAATTATTATTAAATGAATTTTCAGCAATTACAACATTAGCGTTATTAATCTTATCACTACGAAGGACTGTCGAAACACACAACTTGACAAGTCCTCATTTCTCATAACCTTTTCCCAAATACATCCCATTCTTCCTAAGTATCAATTTATCAGCTTCGAAGGTGACCCCGAATCCTGTCTTGCTCAAAAAAGTTCCCGATACCAAATTTTTCCTCATGTCCGGCACATGTTTCACATTGTTGAGTGTGAGTTCATGTCCTGAAGTCAGCTTCAGAACCACTTTGCCGCGACCTTCAATCTTCGATGAAGCCGTGTTTCCCATGAACAGCTGCTCCTCCGATTTGATCTTCTGATAAGTGGTGAACATTGACTTATCAGTGTGTCATACCACCATTCCATTGGATTGTCATCGACCATGTTCACTTCATTGACAACAGCAACCATATCCTCTTCAGTGAGGTTAGCTTCAACCTTTCTGTTATTCTTGGGTTGGCTCCTGCATACATCAGATTTGTGGCCTATCTTGCCACACTTGTAGCACTTTCCTTTGAACTTCTGTCCTGGTTTTGCAACCTTCTTGAAGTTTGTTGAGGATGTCGGTTTTAGGGACTTTTGCGGAGATATCTGTTTCCCTTTACCCTTGCTCTTATGCTCAGCCACATTGACATTGTGTTCCTCTGGAGGAGGGAAATTAGCACGGTTCCTGTCTTCTATTTGGAGCCTCGTGATGACATCCGATAATGACATATGCTTCTTCTTGTGCTTGAGGTAGTTCTTGAAGCTTAGCCAACTCGGGGGAAGTTTCTCAATGAAACAATTGACAGTGAAGATCTCACAGATTTGCATTCCCTCGCCCGCTATCTCATGGCACAGCAAACTCAAAGCATCAACTTGTTCCATGATGGGCTAGGAGTCCACCATTTTGAAGTCTAGAAACTTTGCAACAGCAAATTTCTGACAACCAGCATCGTCATACTTGTATTTCTTCTCTAAGGCCATCCAGAGTTCCTTAGAGGTTCGTGCTTCCTGACTGTATACTTGATACAGTGGATAAATGAGGCGACCTAAGATCCAGCCTCGACACACAAAGTATGCATGTTTCCATGCATCAACAGCAGCGAGAAGGTGAGCATCCTTGTTTCCGAATGGAACGATCGGTGGATCCGCCTTCAGAAACTTCTCGCATTTTAAGTCACTCATGTAGAAGAGCATCTTGTTTTGCCATGTTTTACAGCCTTTGCCGTCAAATTTTTCCGGCATTAGCCCGTGCGCCATGGCTGCGGGTAATTGAGACATCATTTGATAGTTGTCTTGGGGAACACTTGCCTGGAGACGAACTCCGAACAGATCTCGGGCTACCGAGTCCACAGGCGTTTCAGTTTGTCCATCAGATGGACTTTTCCCAGTCATATCGACATCAGCATCATCGATTGCCATCTGTTAACAGAAAAACAGAACGACATTAGAATATGATAGTTGTTTCGCAAACTCACTTATAGAAAACGTTCATGGAAACAGAACGAAGTAAGATAACTTAAAACGTTTGATTAAGAGAAACGATTTGCGGAAAATTTGAAAAAAAAACTAATCGCAAATCCAGGAAAACTTCAGAAACGTTTTGCGGAAATGTAAGAACAAATCGCAAACTTCGTTATTGATTTTGAAAGAAAAATTTTGAAGAAAACAATTTCGCGGAAACGTTTAAACGAATCGCGAACAAACTTCGGCAGAATCTCAATTCGACTAAGCGATAAGCGAAGAACGGATTTTTTGAATTAAAATTGTAGGAACCGCGAAAACCGAATTGAGAAATCCGAATGAAATACGAACAAGAATTAAGAAGAAGAAGAAATTCTCGATTGAAAATACGAACACGGAGTCGTGATTGCTCTCTTTCCTTAATTCGAAAAATCGCACGTAGTGAGACGGTTTGATACGATTACGAATCCCAGGATAAAACCGATAGGAAAAACGATTTGCAGCACTCAAAATCGTTATCTGACGAACAAGATATGTATGAATACTCTCGAGACTTACTTTGGTGGAGGATCAAAGTTTTTCCTGAAGAAGGAAAAATCGCAGAGAAAAAAAAGGTTGAAGACGATGATGGCGCGCGCCTCTTTTTTAAAAGAACCGACCGGGTGCGATTTCGAATCGCGACTGTTCGGTTATGGGTTGCGATTTTGAGTTGCGACTGTTCGGTTATCATTAACCGAAGGGGTGCAATTATTTAATAAAAAATTTCCCCCAAAATATAGTCTTTAATGGACCTACGGTCCAATTGACCAAACCCAAACCCAAACCCAAACCCAAACCCAAACCCAAACCTAAACCCGAGCCCGGCTCGGCTCGGTTCGGTGGTGCACGCGTGGTATCCTTGTGTCTCTCTATGTGTGGGTGTTATGTTTTAATTATAAGAATATCTTAAGCTCCTAATATACCACTTGAAAAAGTTTTCCCTAAGGGATGTGAGACTTTTTATATACACACTTCTCATTCCACACTATTTGAAGCTTTTCAAAAAATGGCCCAAATCAATTTCTCATTCAACTTTAACTCATTTTTACATAAAACACATGTCCAAACCAATGACCCATTTGTTTGATAAAATAAGTTCCAACACATATATGCGGGTTTATGATACAATTTTATTATATAGAATATTTTAAACCTGTAAAAAGAAAAATAAATTTAAATCACTCATGAAAGTAAATAAAATAAAATCAAAAAATTGATATCAAATAAATTAAAAAATTACCTTTTTATCTTGATTTTTTCCTAATGATGTAGCTACTCATATATCTGTTTTCCCAAAATTTTAACGAATTGAATCTCATATTTTTAGTTGCAAACTAAAACTCAAAATTTCAATAAGACTTTTTCACACAATTTCTTTTCAAATTTTGCAAGAAGTGAATGATGCACAAAACCTTAAATATTATTTTTTTTTACGTTAAAATAAAATCATATTGTATTAACACTCTTAATGATAAAAAAATGAAAAATATGCTAACCTATTCATCAAGTAGCAGAAAGTCAATCCCTATAAGTTCATTAGTTTCTAGAAAAGTATTACCTCCCACTTTTGGATAATACGTGATAATATGACGATAAATACGTTTTTTTAGTAATCATTGATTTGATGATATTTATATTGTAAACAATAGAACAGAACAAAAGATAGGGTTATAATTCTTTATTAATCTCACAAACTAAAACAGATCGTCGTAATCTATCTCACCTATCAAAAAGAGAATAACCAATGTTACTTAAGCTAAAATAAAGTTTGTGGAAAGTTTGGTGAGAAGATTGAGAAAACAAAACAAATTTATATAAAGGTAAAATATTATAATCCATAATGATTTGGGTATGTAAACCTAATTCTATTTGAACTAAAAATATATATGTGTATTAATTAATAGTCTTATGAGAAAAATTTAAAACTTTTTTCATCTAAAACACGTAGAGAAAAAGAGAAAAAAAATTGTGGGAAGAAAAAAACAAAACCGAAACATATAATACAAACAAATTAAAAGAGTAAATCATACTTATCGACTATTTATTTTAATGAATTATTCATTAGCGCTTAGTTGTTTTTTTAAAATATATATATATATATATATATATTTAAAACCTATTTGATGATTGTAGATATATAAATTTTTAAAAAGAATAAGATTTGTATGTCCTATTTGTATGACATATATTGTCAAAATCCAATTGAAAACAAAATTTAACACGTGTCGCGATCGTAATAATTATTATGTTTGACGCTCAAACTCTATATAATAAGAAGATAAAGAGGCAAGAAAAACAGAGTATCCTCTCCTAAATAAATCGTTTGTCCTAGATACATATTCATACCTAGTGAATCTTCGCGATTGTGGAAACTATTGATCATATTATGGTATTTACGTATTAATTTCTATGCACCAATAGTTACCTTTAGGGCTGGGCGTTTTAACCGAACCCGAACCCGAACCGAACATATATAATACCCGATCGGGTTTTAAATTCTTAAGGTATGGGTACCCGTACCCGATTGAGTAATACCCGATACCCAATCGGGTACCCGATTCTATTTTTTTTTTTTTTTTTAATTTCTGGGTTAAAATTTCAGAGAGACTTATTAACTTACAGTAGGAAATTTGTTGCTAGTGTAGCAGATAAGCATACAAGTTTTCCCAACGGCACCATCACCAACAGTTACACATTTGATGAATTTAAAGCACTTTAAGCCATTATTAATATCCAATACACATACAAAATCAAAAGCAAGAACAAGTCTTTCGAAATAAAGAAGGAGAAGAAGAACTGAAGAAGTAAAGAGAAGAAAAAGTGATTACTTAAAAAGAGGAGTTGAAAATACAACCCACGATTGAACATAGAAAGTAGTGTTTGTTTTTTTTTGGTCGGGGAAGTAGGGTTTGTTGCACAATTTTTTGTTTTCTTCTTCCTTTTTCCTCACTTTCTTTTTCTCCTTTTGTATTTTCAATAAATCCAATTTTTTTGAAAAATATTATATATTTTGTTTATTTCGAAAAAAATATATATATATATATATATATATTTCGGGTATAGTTCGGATATACCCGAACCCGAACCGAACCCGACCCGAATATATGTAATACCCGATCGGGTATCATATTCCTAAACATGGGGTACCCGATACCCGAAATGCCCGACCCGAACCTGATTGGGTACCTGAACGCCCAACCCTAGTTACCTTAGCTAAGTTTTTCATATCCTTGAAAATTTTCCAAAAAATTGTATGACTTCGGTCGTTGCCTTTAAACGTTAGTATTAAACTATTAATAATATGTCCCGGTTAAAAAAAAATAGTTACCCTAGCTTATGATTCACGTTTCATAAGCGATGTAAAACCAATTCATAGTGGAATCTACGTTAAATTAAGTTTTGCCTTTTTTTTGGCAACAAGGAATGTAAATCCTCTCATAAGAATTAATCTTCTAGTTCTCTTACCCATCTCTCTATCTACGCGTCTGTGAAGGGTCACAAACTAACGATTGGATTTTTACTGTAAGCTAAGAGTCCATAGTAGATATATTTAGGTTTTTGTCTAATTTTGGTCCTCGAGAGTGTGAATCCATCGGTTTATGTTTCTTTTTTGGTGAATATCCATCGGTTTATGTTTGTAAACTTAAGTGTGTGACATTGAAGGGTTTTATTTTCTCTTTCATGTGTTGATAGTTTGGTTGCGACGAGTCATCGATGGGGAATCTTATATATAATAGCAAACCCAAACAAATAATTTTTTTTAAGGTTTTAGGGGATTATTTATAGGTTTGGTTTTAAGAGTTGTGACTTTTCATTTGGGTTGCGACTTTAAATAAGGTTGTCTTTTCATTTGGATTGCAACTTTTCGTAAAATAACCGTTTAGTAGTTAATTTGTAAAGTTATGATTGATTTGTCAAGATGTGCGAATAAAATAACCATTTTATGGTTACTTTTAATCATTTGAGCTGAACTTCTCGTTAAAAAACCGTCTAGATCATTAGAGTTGCAACTTTTCATAAAAAAAAACCGTTAGGTAGTTATTTTGGAGAGATTGGTCTTTTCATTATGATTTATTTGGGTTGCGACTTATCGTTAAGAAACCGTTTAGTAGTTGTTTTGGAAAGTTTGCGTCTTTTCATTATGATTGTCTCGTCAAGAGTTACAAAAAAAATAACCGTTTTATGGTTATTCTTCGGGTTGTGATTTTTTTGCAAAAAATTATTTAGTAGTTATTTTTAAAAGTTGTGTCTTTTCATTCTTCATGTCTACTAACTGAAAATATAATTTTTTAAATGGTGACTTTTCATTAAATAAAATAACTACTTATTAATTGAAAAGTTACAACTCTTTAAATGGTGCATTTTCATTAAAATAACTTTTTTCCATTTGGGTTGCGACTTTTCGTAAGGTTGTATTTTTTTTTATTTTGGTTGCGGCTTTCATAAAATAACCGTTTAGTAGTTGATTTGTAAAGTTGCGTCTTTTCACTATGACTGATTTGTCAAGAAGTACGAATAAGAAATAATTGTTTTATGGTTACTTTTAATCATTTAAGCTGAACTTCTTGTTAAAAAATTGTCCTAATAATTTGTGTTGTAACTTTCCGTAAAAGAAACCGTTAGGTAGTTATTTTGGAGAGTTTGGTATTTTCATTATGATTTATTTGAGTTGCGACTTATTGTTAAGAAACCGTTTAGTAGTTGTTTTGGAAAATTGCGTCTTTTTATTATGACTGTCTCGTCAAGAGTTACGAATTGGATAACCTTTTTATGGTTATTCTTCGGGTTGTGATTTTCTCCTAAAAAAATATTTAGTAGTTATTTTTAAAAGTTGTATCTTTTCATTTTTCATGTCTACTAAATGAAAAGATAATTTTTTAAATGGTGACTTTTCATGAAATAAAATAACTACCTACTAACTGAAAAGTTACACCTCTTCAAATGATGTTTTTTCATTTAAATAACTACTTTTTGTTATCATAGATAAATATACATTTACCACTCTCACATTTCAGTGGCAAAAAGATACAATCTAAACATAAAACTTATAATTCATCATTGATAAAACATGATAGAAAAAATGATCCACAATTAAAAATGTGTAGATACATATATGAGAAACAAAACAACACTTCTTTAAGATTTCAAATTACCTTTTCAAAAGGTTATTAAGTCATTGAATCCTCATTTGATGATAGTCATGTTTTAAAATATATTAGAGATGATTATGGATTTATATTTGCATGTGTCAAAAATAAAAACTTGTCTTGACAAATTTTTTTAAAAAAAAATATAGTCAGGAGATTCTTTGTCCGCGCGATTTCGTGGGGGTTCTATTCCTAGTGAAGTTAATAACAAGTTCACTTGGGTGATTAAGAATTTCTCCTCTTTGCAATGTGAGAAAATCTATTCCGATGAATTCGTGATCGGTGGCTGCAAATGGTAAGAGATGTATTGTTTTAGTCCAATTTAGGGTTTATGAGGACCTCATCTTAAATGGTTTTTTTTTTTTTTTGGCTTGCAGGCGTCTTTTAGCCTATCCCAAGGGAAATAATGTTAACTATTTGTCTCTGTTTCTGGACGTTGCTGATTCTAAATCCTTGCCTTGTGGATGGAGAAGACACACAAATTTTTTCCTAAGTATAAGTAAATCGACTTTCGGAACTACTCTCCCTACTTATAGGTATTAATATTCTTTATACGCTCGCTACTTTATGTTACTACATGTTCATGGAACTTGTGCTTGCTACGAGATTCTATTATGTGTTGTGCAATGTTTGTTTAAATCGGTGTTCTATGTTTTATCACTTTACAGATTCACAATACTGGTTTGATCAGAACACTCCCGCCTGGGGTTTCCCTGAAATGCTTCCCCTTAATGAACTTAATGCCAAAGGTAGCGGATTTTTGGTAAACGGGGAACTCAAAATTGTTGTAGAGGTAGAGGTTCTTGAAGTCATTGACAAGTTAGATGTATCGAAGGAATCTCAAGAGGCAACTCGATCTCTGGAAAAAAAAAAGGCCAGATCATGATTGTGCGGTGTCTACTGATTTGCACAAGGAAACCATTGATGTCAATGGGTTTAACCTGCTTCCTTCGCAGGTAAGACGCTAAAGATTAGTGCGCAAATTTGTATTCTTTGCTAAAGATCTCAAACTTACTGAATACAAGACTCATCATGATAATATGTGTTCTACATTAGAGTGCTTGTTGTTGATTTCTTAGAGAAGGTGTGACTGTCCTGTTTTAAGGCCATCCTCATTGCAGACACCATCGTGTCTTAAGGCCATATAAAATTATTAAAACACACACTCTCTCTTCCTTTTACTCATTATACCTTCTCTTTCATCCTTTTACTCAACTTTTATTAATTTTATATTGAAACACTCTCTCTTCCTTTTAAAAACACTCTCCAAAAAATCTAATTTTAAACACTCTCTCTTTCTTTTAAACACTCTCTACTCTCTTTACTCAAATTTTATTAATTTTATATTTCAATATACCCTACAAAAACACTCTCTTTCTTCATTTTACAAACATTTTAATAATTTTATATTATAAAAACACCACATTTAGACCCCAAGAGGTTACCAATGAGGATGCTCTAAAAAGTACTCTCTAGTATCATAAAATCACTTATTAAAACATAGAATTTTAAGAACCAAATTTATCTGTAAGCTGTTGGACAAAACCATTATGACATATAATGTATTCATGTCTCCAAACACTTTTATGATATGGTTCATACATCCTTTTTTTTACACTCGCAGGTAGAATCTGTGAGGCGTATATTTGAAAAACACCCAGACTTTGCGTCAAAATTCTGTTCAAAGAACCGGCACTTGAAGTCAACATACATGAATGTCCTCTGAGGACTAATTGAGACGTTGTGCCAGTTGCCTCAAGAGCTCTCTGATTGATGATGTGAATGAAGCATCCATTGCAATGTTGTACGTGACAAATGGAGGATTTAAAGTCGATTGGTTGGAGAAGAAGCTTGAGGAAGTAAAGGAAAAGAAGAAGAATGTGGACACTGGTAAGGCTCGCCTGCAGAAAATGAAGGAAGAGTTGCGAAAATGTAAACAAAAATTCTTGGGACTCGAATCTCTTTTTGAGAAGGAGAATGCAATTGTATCGGCCAACAATGTTCCTTTCTCGTTCGATGATATTATTTGATGTTCTTGAGTTCTCAGAAACTTTGTAATTTGTTTATACTTGACGAGTTGGTGTTCTAGTTGTGTCTTGCCTTCGAATTTATAGTCATCTACTCATCTTTAAACTTCTTTTACGGTAAAGAATGCGTGTCCCAAGTTTTTTTGGGTAGTACTTTGTAATAGAGTCCCTTGGTTTCAGTGAACAAATAGTCTTAAGCTAAGTTACTTGATGAAAAAGTAATTGCTCTGTGACCAGTCAGAATACTGGATTTGGAGTACGCTATGGCTTGTTTTCAGGTCTCTAAAAGCTGGCTTTTCGTAAGACATAGGGTTGGCATGCGGAAGATCCTCTCTCGTTTGATGTCTTGAGTTCATAGGCATTGCGCAATTGAGGATTCTTTTTTCACATAGGAATGATGATAAAACGGTAATCTGCCAGAGTATGAGCAGAAACTGAAATTTATTTGTTCGTAGCTATTGCAGTGTACTACTGTAGGGGAGAGACAGATCCATATATGTATCTTGGTATTTTAAAGGGTATCTGGATCCGGAACCGTTGTGGTGTCCGGATAACCGGACTTTAGATATCCAACCAAAAATCCGGATATCCGAAAAATAAAAGTTTAAATTTATTAATTAAAATTCTTAACAATATGTTTTTTCAAAATAAATATGAAATACAATAAAAAGAGCTAAAATATTTTTTTGTATATATTATATATGAAATAATTTAAAATAAATAAAATATAGTATATGTTTTTAATAATTTAAGGCGTCAAGATCCAGATCCGAGTATAAGACCATAAATTTAACTATTCGGATCCATATCCCTGAAAAATGGATCCAAGATTTTACTATCTTTATCCGGATCCGGCCTCATCGGATAGGAGTGGATAGCGGATCGAATCTCGGATTTCGTATAATAATTCCAGCCCAGTGTACGGTATAAGTTACAAGTAAGTCAAAGATCTTTTCACATTCCTGTGCGTTAGAGATCCCTTGCTCACCCTGCAACGCTCTAGGTTAATCATCATCAACTTGACATTGATTCTTTATTTTTCTTCTTCACGTTCTCAGCGTTTAATACTAATTTTATCAATTTCGACAAGGGATAAGTTATTCAACTTATGTTTCATACTCATATCCTGCATATGAACACCGTGTTTATTACTTTATCCTCTTTGTGTGGTGAAGGACTAATTGAAAACACCGTGTTATCTGTTTTCTTAGTAATTACGTTGAATGGAGAAGCAAGCAGCTGGAAAGAAATTCGTCTGGGAGATAAAGAATTTCTTTTCTTTGCAAAGTGTAGTTTTGTGTTCTGGTGTCTATGTGATCAGTAATTGTCAATGGTAAAAAGCTAAACACTTTTTTTTTTCTTTTGTTTTTGTCCATTTATGTGCTGAAGATTAACTTTCTTTGTATTCTTACAGGAATCTTAATGTCTATACGATGAAAAATGTCGATTACTTGTCTCTTTATCTGGGAGTTTTTGATCCTTCTTCATTTCCTAATGGATGGAAAAGAGGTGTGAAACTTCGCATACGTGTAGTAAACCATATATCAGAAGAACTCTCTGAAGTGGCAGGTGAGGTTTATCTACAGTCTTCTCACTCGTTTCATTTTGGTTAATGATTTCAAGAATTGAGCAGTATTTTTATAAAACTGAGTGTAAAAATTGATGTTTCAGTCTCTATAGGACCATAGTGTTTTTATTAAATCTTTATGTTCTACACGCAATAACCCTGTCTAGAAATGTTACAGAATCAGAGCTCTGGTTTGATGAGAAGGTTCCTTCACGGTCTTTTCGGGCAATACTAGCTGTTTCCAAACTTTATGCCAAACTAAAAGGAATTCTACCAAACGGAGAACTAATGATTGTTGCTGAGTTAGATGCTCTTGAAGTTATTGGTGCTTCAGTTGTATCAGTACAATCAGAAACTCTCAACATGGTAGAGGAAAATCATGGCGTGAACTCTAATACTACTTTACTTGATAAAAGACAACAACAATCTGAAACCGTGGATGTTCATGGGTTTCAAGTTCGTCCTTCACAGGTAAGAAACTTCAGATTAGTATTCATGTCTCCAAAAACTTCTATGATATGGTTCATAAATCCTTTTATACACTCGCAGGTAGAATCTGTGAGAAGTATATTTGAAAAACACCCTGACTTCGCGTCAAAATTTTGCTCAAAGAATCGGCACTTGAAGTCAACATACATAAATGTCCTCCTTGGACTAATTGAGACGCTGTGCCAGTTGCCTCAAGAGCTCTCTGATGATGATCTAAATGAAGCATTCGTTGCAGTGTCGTTCGTGGAAAAGGGAGGATTTAAAGTGGATTGGTTAGAGAAGAAGCTTGAGGAAATAAAATAAAAGAAGAAGAAAGTGGACAATGGTAAGGCTCGGCTGCAACAAATGGAGGAAAAGTTGGAGAAACTCAATCAGAAATGCTTAGAGCTGAAATCTCTTATGGAAAAAGTGAATGCAAATGTATCGGCCGCCAATGTTGCTCTCTCGTTTGATGATGTTCTTTGATATTATCGAGTTCTCAGAAACTTGTAATTTGTTTCTACTTGATGAGTTGGTTTTCTAATTGTGTCTTGCCTCTGAATTTATAGTCTTCTACTCTTCTTGAAACTGCGTTTTGTAAGATAAAGATTCATATGTCCGAAGTTTTTTTGTAGTACTTTGTAATGGACTCGTGAACAAATGGTTTAAAGCTAAGTTACCTTATGACAAAGTCATTGCTCTGTGTCTGAACAGAGTGGTGAATATCGCAAACCCTTTTCTAGAAAACTAGAATTAGAGGCATCATCCCCGAGCTTGATGGAGGCTTGGTGCTTTGGTTCGAGGCACGGAGCTCTACCTGAAAAGATAGACGAGTAGAAGACTGGTGATTTTGTGTAGAGGAATTTTCATCAAGGTCATGGAGAAGAAGATCACTTGGACGATAAAGAATTTATCCACTTTGCAATCTACGGAAATTTGTTCTGATCAATTCGTAAAATAGTTTTTTTAATCTATGTAGATTTACGTTATATCTAATACAAGGTTGCTTATCTCTTTTTTTTCTCGGTGTGTTTGGTGCAAGCGTCTTTGTGTCTATCCCAAAGGAAATAACGTTGATTACTTGTTTATATATTTGGATGATTATGAATTGTTACCATCTGGATAGAGAAGTCACGCAAGATATCTCCCAAATATAGTAAATCAAAATTCCGTAAAACGTTTCAAACAAAGTGGTATTGTTTTTTCCCCCACTAGTAGATTTTACAAGAGTTTATTATGTATTTTCATAGCTGCACAAAATTGGTTTGATCAGAAGTGTTCCCATTGGGGTCATGTATCCATGTTTCCCATGAATGAAATTTATGCCAAAAATTACGGATTCATTTTTTGGATTACTGATAAATGTAAGTTCTTTCGGAGTAAGAGCGTATTATACTTATGTTTCTATTAGCAGGTAGAATCTGGGAGCTCTGTTTTGAAAGACACCAAGGCCTTGCAGTGGAGTTCCGGGTAATGAACAAAGATATGAAGAAAGCAGGCATGAATGCCTCACTCAGCCTAACACAGATGTTGTGTCAAACACCGCCTCAAGAGCTTTCAATTTATGATCTGGTCAAAGTAGAGAATGCAATGGCTTACATGAAAAATTCAGGCGTTAATGTAGATTGGTTGGAGAAAAAGCTCCAGGAAATCAAGGAGAAGAAAGAGATTTCTGGTAGTTAAAGGGAAGGAAAGGAAAATAAAGAGATTTTTTTTCAGTTACAACTCAAAAATTGTAACTGAAATCTCAAAAAAATAAAGAGATTTCTGGTAGGTAAATGGGTTTATTTCATATGTTCTTGCTTTAAAGTTTATCACATAACTCTGATGAATTTGTGATCAATGGCTGCAAATGGTTAGAATATAACCTGTTTTCCCTTATGTTTCTTCTCCCGGGAAAACTTGATGACTCTAGCCAAGAAAAGAAAGAGTGAGAAAGAAACTTATCTAAAATCAATAGAGTTATTAACATTAGGACCCATAAATGGAATCCAGAATGCGCATGTTCCATGTAACCATAGGACTAAAAGATAGATAAAATCCAAATACGCATGCTCCAAGTAATCCTATGAAGATAAATGAAATCCAAATTGCGCATGCTCCAAGTAACCATATGGTCCAAAGAGAGATAAAATCCAATGCAGATGCTCCAAGAAAAGTCTCTAATACCTAAAGATAGATGAAATCCAGAATGCGCATGTTCCAAGTAATCTCCAAATAACTCTAGGAGTCAAGGATAAACAGAATTCAGAATGTGCATGATCTAAGTAACCCTAGGACCCACAAACAGAATAAAGAATACACATGTTCCAAGAAACCCTAGAAGGAGCGAAAACATTCACATCCCTCGTGTATTTAATCGAAACTATTAGCATTTTGGGTGGTTCATACTAACAAAGGCTTGAAATTCGAAGTTGTTATTTGATTGTCCGATTAAACAAATTTGGGTTTGTGCCACTTAGGTTCTAGGGATTTTCTTTTCTTCACCGAGAACATTAATGGAGAAGAAAGTTGATAAGAAGTTCACTTGGGTGATAAAAGACTTCTCTTCTTTGCAATCTGAAAAAAATTATTCCGAGAAATTCATAGTCGGTGGCTGCAAATGGTAAAGATTTCAAGTGTTTTCATCCATATATAATATTTAGGTTACATTGTCCGTAGTTTTGCTTATTAATTTATTCGTGTTCCTTGCAGGCATCTTAGTGCTTACCCTAAGGGATATAAGGTTGAGAATTCCTTATCTATATATCTTGAAGTCGCTGATTATGGGTCATTGCCATCAGGATGGAGAAGAAACGCAAAATATATCCTAATTGTTGTTAATCAACGTTCAGAGAAACTCTCCAAACGAAGCGGTAAATAATTCCTACTGCTGTTTCAAAGATTTTTCTAAATATTTTCGATGATAGTTATCGTACAAAAAAAACAATCACTTAGACGGTAACAATGCTAGATATTTCATCCCATCTTCTTATAATTCAGAAAAAATATAATTCAAATTTTAGGAATCTTTCAATTTTGGGTTATACATTTTCTAAGTCTCGTGTTGGACTGAAATTCAATTTTGGTGTTTGAGTTTGGTTGTTTTAGATTAATTTTAAAGTTTGAGTTCATAGTTTTAAACTTCTTTATTATATGAATTTTGTTTTGTGGTTTTACAGAATTACAACACTGGTTTGATGAGAAATCTAACAACTGGGGTATCCCATCCATGATTCCCCTTACTGAACTTCATGCCAAAGATAGCGGATTTCTAGTAAACGGGGAACCAAAATTGTTGCCGAGATAGATCTTCTCGAAGTTATTGGCAAAGTAGATGTTAATGGGTTTCACCTTGTACATTCCCAGGTAAGAAATTACGAATGTTAATAATTTTGTGTAGAAATTTAAGCAACTATACTAGTTGGCCACCCAAAGAAACATAATCTTTAAGGTCACAAGTTCGATAATAGGTGGTGGAAAGGGGCTAATTTACTTGGTTCCCAAGTCATACCGGGCAAGTCCCCAATCCAAGCAGATTATAGGCCAAAGACTTCTTGGCTACCCATAAAAAAAATCCTGCAGCGAGAGATAATTAATATGTTCTAATTCTATAACATGGTTCTTTTGTTTTCATTCTCAGGTGGAATTTGTGAGTCGTATGTTTGAAAAGCATCCAGAGATTGCATCTAAATTATTCCGTCCAAAGAATCCAAATATTAGGACAGGTTACATGAGTTTGCTACTCAGTCTGATTGATACTTTGCGCCAGTCGCCTCACAAGCTCTCTATTTTTGACCTGGACGAAGCATTAGATGCATTGGAGTATTTGACTGAGGTTGGATTTAATTTGGACTGGTTGAAGAAGAAACTTGATCAAGTTTCAGAAAATAAAGAGAAAGAGAAAGGTAGTGCAAGAAATTGAGAAGGAGTTGAAAGAGTTGAAGCAGAAATGCACAGATCTCGAAGCTCAGTTGGAGAAGGAGAAAGTAAATGTGTCAATTGCCATAGCTCCTATCTCCTTCGATGATGTTATTTAATGTTCTTGTGTTTTAAGATACTTGAAGTTTATTCTGATTTGGTCTGTTTCGTTTGTAGTCTTTAAATATGTAATGTTGTTTGAATAAAGAACTCACCAGTAAATGTTACGAGAAGCTCTGCTTCTTAGAGCATCCTTAACGGTGACACTCTCATGAGTGTCACCAATTTTTTTATAATTAAAAAAAAATAAAATTTAGACACTCAAGTATCTCAACTCAAAAAAAGTGTCATATATAATACACTTTTTTTGAGTTGAGACACTTAGGTGTCTAAATTTTTTTTTTTATAATTATAAAAAATGTGGTGGCATTCATAAGAATGTCACCATTAAGGATGCTCTTAAGGGCATGTGTATTGGAGACACTTTGGGGTGTTCTTATAATATAAAATTATTAAAATGGTTGTAAAAAAAAAAAAGATAGTGTTTTTGTGGGGTATATTGAAATATAAAATTAATAAAATTTGAGTAAAGAGAGTAGATAGTGAGTGTGTTTAGGAAAAAGAAGAGAGAGAATGTCTAAAATTGGATATTTTTTAGAGTGTTAGGAAAAGGAAAAGAGAGTGTTTAAATATAAAATTAATAAAAATTGAGTAAAAAGATGAAAGAGAAGGTATAAAGTTGAGTAAAAGGAAGAGAGAGTGTGTGTTTTAATAATTTTATAATGTTTAGACAACCTAAAAAGTCTGCAATGTACATGGCCTAACATCTGGTGTATTGTATCACCCTGTAATAAAATTAAGTTTTCTTAATGTGCTTACTTTTTTCTTCTTAGATTTTGTGGGCTTGCTTATATATCAAGTAACAGATATATTTTAGATTATTCTTATTATTTTCTTTGTCGCATGCTAAATTTATACTCCTTCCGTTTCATAATATAAGAGGTTTTAGCAAAAATCGCGAATATTAAGAAACTACTTTTACTCTAAAAAGTAGCATTTAAAATATATATTAAAAACAGTTTAACTAATTATAAAAAAGACTACAAAATACTATTGGTCACACAGTATTTAATAAAGTTAAAAGTACCTGGTATTATCAAAACAGCTTACATTTTGAAACAAAACAAAAACCCCAAAACAGCTTATATATTGAAACGGAGGGAGTATATTTTTGGTACGTAAATTAACGATCCGGCATTGATATTGGTATTTTATTTAACTTTGTTTACTTAGGTAGTGAAAATTCAGGATAGAAAATTCAATAAAGGAAAACATTAGACAAAATTTATAGAAGCAAAGTTTTTAAGAGTTTGGACCGTCAAGGAGAAGAAGAGAGAAAGAGAGAGAGAAAAAAATGAAGTTGAAGATAAGAAAAAAATGAGAGAAGAATCTGAGTGAGATGGAGAGAAGCAGAAAGAAGAATCGATGGAGTTAACCCTAGGACCCAAAGATGGAATCTAGAATGCTTATGCATCAAGTAACCCTAGGAGGAGAGAAATAGATTCTCATCCCTCGATGTACGTAATCTAAAGGATTTTCATTTAGCAAAGAAATGTTTAGGGTGGTTTGAGCTTATAAAAACTTCGATTCCATATTGGAATTATTATTTCAGTTTTAGTTATGTGGCTCGAGATTGTCGTTTGATTCTCCGATTCAAAAAAAAGTGCGTGTGTTGCCACCTGGGTTCTAGGGTTTTCATTCTCTACATGTTCAAGTATCAAGTATCAATGGGGAAGCAATTTCATAAGAAGATCACTTGGGTGATTAATAATTTCCTCTCTTTAAAATCTGAGAAAATCTATTCTGATGATTTCTTCGTCGATGACTGCAAATGGTAAGAAGACAGGTTTGCCTTTCTCATGTCTACGTCCAATTTACGGAATATTTTATTTTGTTTCAGTGATTATTGGGAAAATTGGGGGAAAAATATCTTTTGAACTTTGTCGATCTAAACTTTTTCTAAATTAAGCTATTTAATGACAAAAGTAAGTAAGTAAGCCCAACAAATTCTTTAAAATATCATAAGTAGTATTTTAAAAACAATAACAATTAAAAAATGGAAACACCCGATCATATTCTTCCCTTGAAGAGTTTTGACGAGGAAGAAGGAAAGCCTTTGTATCCAATTTACGGCCGGGATTATTCTATTCTTGTTTCTTGCAGGCATCTTCTTGCCTACCCCAAAGGAAATAACGTTGAATACTTGTCTCTATATCTGGAAGTTGCCAATTATGGATCATTGCCTTTTGGATGGAGAAGACACGCAAAATTTGATTTTACCATAGTAAATCAACGTTTGGAGAAACTCTCCCAACACTATGGTAAATATTTCCTCCTACTACTCTGTTTGAAAGAGTTACAATTTCCTAATTAAATTCAATGACAGTATCAGAAACACACAAAAAAATCATTTAGACGGTAACAATGCTATATATAATCTATGTCATCCCATCTTCTCGTAAATTGGACAAACGATAGTTTAAAATTTATTTTTTTCAAATATTTATTGTCTTGCTGCAAGATTTATTTTGAGCTTGAATTATGTTTCTCAAGGCCGGTGTTTGTGTAACATGTTGTAATTGAAATGACTGTAGATGAATTATGTTTTTTTTTTTCTTGGGTGATTTTATAGAGTTACAACAGTGGTTTGAACAGAAGACTCCCGGTTGGGGTCGTCCATCCATGTTTCCCCTGAATGAACTCACTGCCAAAGATAGCGGATTTCTTGTAAACGAAGAACTCAAAATTGTTGTTGAGATACATGTTCTTGAAGTTATTGGCAAATTAGATGTATCAGATGAAACTTCAACAATAACAGAAACCATGGATGTTAATGGGTTTCAATTTCTTCCTTCACAAGTAAGAAATTAAGAACGTTACAAAACTTCACCAGAGACAACATGATGTGTTCTATAATATGGATCTATGGTGCTTTTATGGTGTCTTCGAAATCTCTATATGCATGTGTATTCTACTTTATTCACTCTTTTTTCAATGGCAGGCAAAATTTGTGAGCCGTATATTTGAAAGGCACCCAGAGATTGCATCTGAATTCCATCCAAAGGACCAAAATCTTAAGACGGGTTACATGAGTTTGCTACTCAATCTGATTGAGACTATGTGCAAATCACCTCAAGAAGTGTCCAAGGATGACTTATCTGATGCATATGCTGCTCTAGGATCCATGAGAGGTGCTGGGTTTAAATTGGATTGGTTGGAGAAGAAATTGTATGAAGTGTTAGAAAAGAAAGATAATGAGGAAGCTATAGCGAATCGGCTGC
The DNA here is from genome assembly GCA_963576765.1 of Draba incana. Classification (NCBI taxonomy): domain Eukaryota; kingdom Viridiplantae; phylum Streptophyta; class Magnoliopsida; order Brassicales; family Brassicaceae; genus Draba; species Draba incana. Next base: position 5,029,006 of record OY755216.1, read on the forward strand.
AAGAAATGGAGGAAGAATTGAAGGAAATTAAGCAGAAGTATTCAAATATGGAAGCTCTTGTGGAGACAGAGAAGGCGAAGGTGTTGGCTGCAAGAGCTCCTCTTTCATTCGAGGATGTCATTTAATATTCATGTGGTAAGGCACTTGTATTTCATTAGTTCTGCTGGGTGTTATGGTCTGTTGGTTTTCACTTCTGGTTGGGTCCTCTTAAAAAAACATGGGAAGATCAAAGAGAATCCATGTCCCAGAAATTTCTAAAATGTTGTAAATCTAAGTCTCAAGATTTCTGTAAAAGATTGATAAAAAAATCTCTAAGATATGAATATGATTAACTATAACCAGTTCAGCATTTTTGGTGGTTCATGATTTTACTCCTATAGTCCTATAGTGTTGTTATTCAGACAACTATTTTTAGTGTGAAACTAGTCCTACAAGATTTAAGCCTGCCATCTAAGGACAAGTTTTGTTTTTTTTTTTGTAGTATTTTGTAATGGAGTCCATATCTCATTGGTTTTGGTGAACAAATGGTTTAAAGCTAAGTAACTTGATCAAAAAGTAATTGCTCTGTTATATAGTCTGCTTTCGAGTCTTCGGATTAATACTGGGTTTTTCTTTTGATGTCTTGAGTTCTTAAGTACTTGGAGATCTCTAACTTGGTTTTTGACTTCTCATATGTAAAAATGTGTTATTTAATGTGCGTTTCAAGACTCTCGTCATGATAACAAGGTAATCTCTATGTGAGTATGAACAAAGAGTGACATTTAAAGAGTGGAGGCGAATAGAGTGGAAGTAGACTCGCTTAGCATTTAATTCGTGATTATGGCATTGTATCGAATTCAACTCTACAGGAAACGATTCCTCTTCCCAAACTTTTGTTATAGCATTTATTGTTCAAGTAACGGTTGAGTCAAGGCCTGTTAGAATTCCGGCATTTTTCGCTTATATGTATCTGTATCTGGAAAAAATCTCCTTACAAGAGCAGAGAGCTCCTTGTCAACTCTGTAAGTAAGTATCTATGTCTTAATTTCCTTTATGTAACACTATAGGTTAATCATCAATTAGGCATTGATTCTTTGGTTTATCTTCTCTATTCACTTGCCCTGTGATTTCATTTTAGGTTTCATCTTGTTTCTTTTTAAATTATCGTTGTGCATGTGTGCGTCTCTGAATCTGAAGGATACCCCATAGCCATTGATGCTTCATATATTTTGATTTTTTTTGTATCTCTGCTACTTGTTCTGTTTCTGATAATTATGAACTAGTTCTAATATCCTGAAGCAAGCACTGAACCTTTCTCTAGCTTCTCTTATTCATTCTCCTTGCAGTTTGAGCTCAAGAGATTCCTATCGTATCGATGACGGACTGGAGTGATTTTTTTCCTGACTATGATGAGGGTTGGGATCTTGAATACCGCAGTGATGGCTATTTATCATATGAAGGAGATTTTGATTATGATGATACTTATGCAGAAGACATAAGTGATTATTATGCATATGAAGAGCATTGGGATCATAGTTATGCTTTTGCAGAGAATCTGAGTGAATGCTATGCATTTAGAGTGGATTCATCATATAATGATGATGATGATGATACTTCTGATGAGGATACAAGTGAAAGCTATGAATCTGAAGAGGGTTCTGCTCATGATGATGATACGAGTGAAAGTTATGTATCTGAAGAGGGTTCTGCTCATGATGATGATACTCATTCGGAGGATGTGAGTGATTGCTATTCATGTGAAGAGTGGGATGATGATGATACTGGTTCAGAGGCCCCAAGTGACTTCTCTGCATATGAAGTTGATTGGGATCATGATGATACCTATTCAGAAACCTCTAGCGATTTCTACTACTACGACGACTAAGAGTTGCATGGAGTACTTAGGAAGCTAATGGAGTAGCTGAAATTCGATACTTGAGAAGGAAAAGGTCGGGAAGATGAAGGTAGAATAAAGACTTATGTAACGTTGCTTTGAAAATCACATCTCTTAAATTTCTTTGAAAAGCATTCAAGAAAATTAACATTATGTTCTAGCTATTCCTATACTAAATCCTTTCATTTATTTTTTGAGATTTTGTTTTTTTTAATAAAATGTGAAATTTATATACTAAAAGCTGGAAACATTCTGGAAATGTTTTCTTTACGAGGTGCTCTTCGGAGCAATGGGTTTCAAAAAGGCCCAAAAAAGGAATAATCTGCTACAAAAAACAAATTAGCCAATATTGTAATTCTTACTAGATTAGGACCCGTGCTGTGCACGGGTTAAACTGTAACCGTCAATTTAATTTTAAAATTATTTGATTATAGGTAAATGAAATAATTTTAAAAATGTGTTAAAAGATCCAATTGAATGACGTGTGTATATGTATTTTTGGTGAATTTCCTAATTGTATATTATATTATTTGGTATGTCTACTCTTTGTTCGAATTTATGTTTAGAGAAGAAATTTGTGTTCAGAGATTATGTTCATACTTTGTTCGAATAGATATGTTTGTACATATGTGTAATCATTATACTATCTTCTAAATCAAAATCAGAGAATCTTCTAGCAATTTACAAATATCATCAAACTGTATATGTATAAATTGAGTACATAATGTTAACTAAAGAACGTTTAAGGAAGAAAATAAAAAGACGAATAATTAAGAGGTCAAATTCAAAACACCACAAAAGTTTTGTCCTTCACTTTGTTACCGACCAAGTTTTTATTTATTGAGTAAACAAATAATTTATTGTAAGAATACACAAAATCTAATTTAATTATCATTGAAACTGATATTTATTTTTCCTGACTTTTATTTCTAAAAACAAAATTTCTAAATACATCAGGTTATATGATGATCCTAATCCTACTTACATAAAATTATAAGAGGTAGTGATCCTAAGGTTATATGAGCCGATTTCCATCTGTTAAAATCCCATGTAGTAATTTATTTTTGAAAAAAATTATACTCCGTTAACCATACCATAATTAACATTCACAAAAAAAAAAAAAAATCGTAATGTTTATTTAGTATAATTAGTTTCCAAAATTAGTTTATATTTTGATATGTGGGCCATTATAGAATGTTTGGATATAAGAATAGTAGAGAATAGGGTGTTTTGGATAGTAGTATAGTAGAGATTTTAATTTATTAATTAGAAAAAGATGAGAAAAATTGTGGGAATGACACATCATCAAAATGCTATCAAAATGCTTCTCCTTTAATATACAGAAGATTTGTGTCTTCCAAAGGTTTTATAAGCGCTCTTATTGGGCTTTGTGTATCTAAGTTGCTTGGGCTTTAGGTTAAGTTGGCACTTAGATTATGCCGTCATACGTTTTTGTATAAATACATTGCTTTGTAAAATTAATAAATCAAGTCAATACAAAACCTTATTCTACATGGTATCAGAGACACCCGATCGTTGGGCCGCCCCGTGGATGTTGTTCCCACAATTGCCCACGCTACAGATGTTCATGCCTGAGCGTGAGGAGGGGTATTAAGTGATATTGTCCCACATCAGAAGTTGGAGAAATAATTAACTATTATATAAAGGGTTAGGGCCAATCCACTAATTGCCAATTGGTATTTTAGTTGGAAGCCCATAAGTAATCCAAATTTAATATGGTATCAGAGAGCAGTTTGACGATTTTTTAACTATTGTTGACGATTTTTCGAGAGCAATTTGGACATTTCTTTCAATACAAGAAAACAACCGCAAATCCGACGGAATTTCCGACGGATGTAATTCCGTCGGAAATTTCCCGACGGTACTCCGACCGATTTCCGACGGAACTGAAATTTTTCAATTCCGTCGGAAATCTGTCGGAATTATTTCCGACGGACAAACAGACCGTCGGAAATCGGTCGGATTATTGGACCGGGTAACTAGCCGGTGGCGACGCCGGAGGAGATTCCGGTTAGCTGTCGGAAATCCGTCGGAAAAAATAGCTGTCGGAAATCTGTCGGAAAATTTCCGACAGATTTCCGACAGACACCCAACTAGTTGTCGGAAATCTGTCGGAAAAATAGCCGTTATATAGCCGTTAATATATCCGTTGGTTTTCCGACGCTTTTCCGACAGATTTCCGACGGTCTGCGTATTTATATATATGATTCCACACATCTTCATTCACTCACAACAACAACAACTTCCAACCAAACATTTGTTACAAAAAATCGTTAAGAGAGTGAGATGTCATCTTCTAGATATTATAGATCGTGGATGGATGAAGAGATGTATGATCCGGAGTCGAAGACATTAAATGAAAGTTATGCACGAGGTATATGCGAGTTCATGGCGGTTGTCGGGAATCGAAAGGTGATAAAATGTCCATGTTTAAATTGTTGCAATTCGCGTAATGTTAATGTAGAACAAGTTTGGCATCACCTGTATACCAATGGTTTTATGCCTGGATACAAAATTTGGTTTTTTCATGGAGAAACTAATAATGATGGTGCTAGTAGTAGCAGTGCACCATATGTTGCGGATAGCTTAGGCGAACATAGAACGGATAGCTTAGGTGAACATAGAACGGATAGCTTAGGCGAACATAGAACGGAAGTAGATTTTGGTGTAGGTACCGCTGAGATGGTTCATGATGCGTTTAGAGAGAATTTGCCATCGATCGTAATAGGGGAGGATAGAGTAGAAGAACCAAATGAAGAATCTAAAAGATTTTTTGATATGTTAGACGCAGGGAAGCAGCCTTTATATCATGGGTGTCGAGACGGACATTCACCTTTATCAACTGCTAGTAGACTGATGACCATTAAGACGGACTTCAATTTGGCGGAAGACTGTGTTGATGCGATAGCAGATTTTGTGAGATATTTTTCCTGAAGATAATCAGGCACCTGCATCATACTACGAGATACAGAAACTTGTAGCTGGTCTTGGTATGCCGTATCAGGTGATAGATGTATGCATTGACAACTGTATGCTATATTGGAGAGAAGACGAAGACCGGAGAAGATGTAAATTTTGTCGTAAACCACGGTATCAGGAAACTGGTGGGAGAGTTCCAATTCCATATAAACGTATGTGGTACTTACCATTGACAGCGAGGTTAAAGAGGTTATATCAATCTGCGTGAACGGCAGAACAAATGAGATGGCATGCAGAGCATCGTCAAGATGGAGAGATTACACATCCTTCAGATGCAAAAGCGTGGAAACATTTTCAAATGTTGTATCCGGATTTTGCATAGGAGTCAAGAAATGTGTACCTCGGGTTAAGTACGGATGGTTTCAACCCATTTGGGAAGCATGGAAGGCAGTATTCTTTGTGGCCCGTAATCGTAACACCGTACAATTTGCCCCCCTGGTATGTGCATGCGTCGAGAGTTTTTATTCCTCTCCGTTCTTATTCCCGGCCCTGAGCATCCGAAGAGATCACTTGATGTATTCCTCCAGCCATTGATTTATGAGTTACAAATGCTATGGAGTCACGGTGTCGAAGCGTTTGATGTTTCACGGAAGCAGAATTTTCTGATGCGTGCGGTCCTTATGTGGACTATTAGCGATTTCCCAGCATACGGTATGCTATTTGGATGGACTACTCATGGAAGATTATCGTGCCCGTTTTGTCAAGATAACACTGACGCTTTCCAATTAAGGAATGGAAGAAAGGCATGTTGGTTTGATTGCCATAGAAGGTTTCTACCGGACGGCCATCCATATCGTCGGTCTAAAAGATTATTTAAGAAAAATACACAAGTGGTTGATGCTCCAATTGATGAGGTAGACGGTCATACTATATTGGAGCTGCTGAGAGATTTTGGTGCTGAGAGGACTCCTGATTGTGGGGGTAATGGGCATGAACCGCTTTGTGGTGTAGGGGAAGCTCACAACTAGCACAAGAAGAGTATATTTTGGGATTTGCCGTATTGGAAGGATCATTTATTAAGGCACAACCTCGATGTGATGCATATTGAAAAGAACTTCTTTGACAACATCATGAATACGGTGTTAAACATCCCGGGAAAGACAAAAGACAATGTGAAGTCTAGGATGGATGTTTCAAAGATTTGCTACCGTGATTATCTTGATCGTCTTCCCGATGGTACATATCCTTTTCCTCCGTACCGATTGCAAATACAAAAGATAAGAGAATTTTTCCGGTGGATTCAAGACGAAGTTAAATTCACTGATGGATATGCAGCTAATCTGGGTAACTGCGTAGACTCGCGATACCTAAAGTTTATGGGACTGAAGAGTCATGATTGTCATGTACTGATGCAGAGGCTTCTTCCATTTGCTTTTACCCATCTCCTTCCTCAAACTGTCCACAAAGCTATTGCAGCAGTTGGTGCTTTCTTTAGGGATTTATGCACGAGGACACTTACAGTTGAGGGGATCCGCAATTTAGATGCCAATATACCAGTGATCCTTTGCAATCTTGAGAAGATCTTTCCGCCGTCTTTTTTTGATGTTATGGAACATCTTCTCCTACACCTCCCCCGTGAAGCCGAACTAGGTGGTCCCGTTCAATTTCGTTGGATGTATCCTTTCGAGCGGTACATGTTCCATCTAAAGAAGAAGGTCAAAAATTTGGCTCGAGTTGAAGGTTCTATTGTCGCACAGAGTATCAATGAAGAATCATCACAGTTTGTGGAAAATTACTTTCCACGGGAAGTTCGTACGAAGAGTAGACGTCCTGCTCGTCATGATGATATAGGTGAGAGAGTCACGTATGCCGCGCTGGTCCCTGAGTTATTTTTGCAAGTTGGCCGAGTGATTGGGAGAGGGAAGAGACGCTTCCTATCACAAGATGAGTGGAGGCACTTACATATGTATATCCTCACAAATTGTGAGGAGATGGCGGAGTACGAAAGGTAAAAACAGAACTTATTTAAATACTTCTTTTTTTATATACCTAAGTAATATATAGGTTTCATATGTTATATATTTTTGTTTGCTTTCAGGATTTACATTGCATCAATACGTCGCTATTTTCCGGATATGACAGAAGACGAACTTGGAGAATCTAAGGAAACCGAGTTTCCAAATTGGCTGCAATATTACGTAAGTTTTAAAAAAAACGCTTATATATCTTAAAATTAGTGAATTAATTATTACTTAATTAAATGTTTGTTTATTAATTTGTCTAAATTATTATCTCAGGTTTCTGAAGGAATGAAAAATGGAGAAAGGTTCTCGACATGGTTACAAGAGATAGTTTCTGGCCCAAGCTACGAAGCAACATCATACGTTTGGTATTGCACTAGGGGATTTGCATTTAGGATTCATGAAGAAAGGTCGAGGGCAACTGCAGATTACGGTATTTCAGCTACAAGTGGTGATGTAGTCTACTACGGGATTCTCAAAGAAATATTGCAAGTGCGCTATCCAGGAATGTTGGGCATGAGGTGCATTGTTTTCTTGTGTGAGTGGTATAATCCGTCATATCCAGAAGGTGTTCAGGTGAGCCAATTTGGCGTCACTTCAATAAATTCTTCTAGGAGACTGCAAAAGTATGACCGATTCATCCTAGCATCACAAGCAGACCAAGTTTGATTTTAAAATTTTATACTACGTGCGTTATAGATAAATAATGATATTGAAATTGCCTAAACTAAATATGTTTGTTTCAGGTATGCTACATTTCTTACCCTAGGGTAACACATCGAGGAGATCCTTGGATTATAGTGACTCCAATTAATCCAAGAGGGAGACTATATGGAGTTGCTGAGCAAGATGCTATGCAACCAACTAGAATTATTCCGATGGCTCCAGTTGGTCATTCTTCAGCGTTGGACCTTTTTGTTGATTTCACTGAATTTGGTGATAATATAGTACATTCAGAATCAGAAGAAGAAGTTGGAGAATTTGATGAAGAAGAAGACACAATTCCTTCGGAAGGATCAGACTCAGACTCAGATTTAGGGTTTTGATATGTTTGTATTTGTTAACATAAACAAGAATTTCAGATAAATTTTATTTTTTATTTTTTTTAAAAAAAAATGATTGTCTGTCGGAAATCTGTCGGAAATATATATATTTCCGACAGATTTCCGACAGAAACTGATATTTATATATTTCTTATTATAAAGCATGCGTCGGAAATCCGTTGGAAATATATATATATATTTCCGACAGATTTCCGACGGAGTATTCATATCAGGCAAACCTTAAAGGACGACACGTGTTACCCTTTTTCCGTCGGAAACCTGTCGGACGACACGTGTTACCCTTAAATCTGTGCATTAAAGTGGGCTTTATACTAATTTCGGTGCATTAAGTGGGCTTTATACTAATTTCGGCCCAACTTTCAATTCACCATTTACATCTTGTAATTAAGTTTAAAAAGATGTAATAATATTTTTGTGAGTTCCCAAATTCTCTGGCATATGATAAGGCACTCCTCGTCTTCATAAGTCAAATTATTTCCATTTCCTGAAAAATTCAAGCTTCACTGCGACTACCATTTCCGAAAAAACGGTACTTTTAGAATTTTACAAGCTTTTAGTTTGAGTAGATCATTGTTTATGTCGCTACAAAGCTTTGTCCTTTCGTGTACGGCTTGACAGTAGATAGTGTCCTTAGATATGGACCTGTCTAGGGTCTAAAATTTTAGATTTTTCTTTCAATACTCTGCATTTTTGCTCTGTTTCTAAGAGTTTTTTAACTGGAATTTTTTATTAATAACTTGATTTTCCGTCGGAAATCTGTCGGAAAATTGTATATATTTCCGACGGATTTCCGACAGATGCTTCATATCAGGCTAACCTTAACGGACGACACGTGTTACCCTTAAATCTGTCGGAAATCTGTCGGAAATATATACAATTTTCCGACAGAATTCCGACAGATTTAGGGTTTTGAGGCCAAATTCCAAAATTTCAAGAAGACAAAGTCTCGGCATACAATTCTAACAACTAAAGTAAAAGATAAGTGAATAAATAACCTTGTGAATGATATAGAGAACATTATTTGCGATTTGGTCATGTTTCAACGAAAACCATTTCATACAGTTACATAGACATTAACATAGATGCTTACGACAAAATCCTAAAAAGACCAAATGTTTAGAATTTGAAAGTAACACAGACCATTTTCAAGTAAATATCTTCCAAATATTGCTCCAACCTTGCTATTAACTTGTAACTACGAAAAAGGATCATAAACAAGCTTAAAACCTCAAATCTGTCGGAAATCTGTCGGAAATATATATATATATTTCCGACGGATGTGCCAAATTTTACCCGGGAAATGAAAAATAAATACCGCGAAATGAGTCGGTCCAATTACACACGTTCATTTAATTTATTTCGATTTCCGACGGATTTCCGACAGATTTTAAAATCTGTCGGAAATCAGTCTGAAATTCTGGGTTATTAACAAACCCGTCGTCTTCTTCTTCCTCTCCACTCGTTGAAATCCTCCTCCAATCGCCTCCTCCGATCGTGATTTGCCTCCGACCGCCGATTTCGCCGCTCCTCCTCGCCGGAATTCGACCCCGAGCCTCTCCCCCACCGCGTTCCTTCTCCTCTCCTCCGATCCTCTCCCCACCGCGCCTCCGCCTCTTAATCTTCTCGTCCTCGCCGCCGCCGTCGATTTCGCCTCCTCGTCGCCGGATTCCGCCGCTCCTCTTCGCCGGATTACATATGGCGGATGATATTCCTTCTCATTTGTAAGTTTGCATGATTTGTTGATTTTGATTTTGATTTTCATGTTGATTTTGGTTAGATTTAATATAAAATAGTTTGTGAATTGAATTTTTGTAGATTTAGGATTAGGATTAGGGTTATATTTAGGGTTTGGGAAATTTGGAAATTGTTAGTATTTTTACTAATTTTTACTAAATTGTTAGGCTTTTTAAATTGTTATGATTAGGAAAAATTAGGATTTATGATTAGGAAAAAATAGATTTATGATTAGGAAAAATTATGAATTTAGATTTAGGGAAATAATTTTTTCCATAAATTTTTAGAAAATTGTTAGCATGTTTTACTAATTTTTAAACAATTATAACGATTAATTTAGAATTTTAGAATTTTAGGGTTTTTAGAATTTTAAATTATGTAACAATTACTTAAGAATTATATAATATCGAAATAATTGTAAATTTGAAGATAATGACTTAATTTTTGAATTTATATCTATATTTTAAAGAATTTTAAACAATTAGATTTAGGAAAGTTTTTAAAAGGTTTATAAGAATGTTTACAAAACCTTATAAAACTATTTAAAAACCTTATAAAAATATTTAAAAACCTTATAAAACTTTATAAAAACCTTATAACACTATTTAAAAACCTTATAAAACTTTACAAAAACCTTATAAAATTTTACAAAAACCTTATAAAACTTTAAAATTTTAATATAAGTGTAGGGATTACGGTGGTTTCGCTGCTACATCTGGCAGCGGCCAACGTCTTCGTCGTGTGAGTAGATCTTGTTCGACTTCGACGTCCGTACCTACACCGTCGTCTATACCTCTACAGACGCCGGTGACACCAGCAGCCACCACAGCACCGTCGCAGATTAGCGTCGAGGACTTCATGGGTCTTCCTGGACGAGAGAGGTTGACTAGACTCCATCCAGACCAGCTCGGTAGAGACAGATGGTAAGTTTTTTGTTCCATTTCTGTTTTTTTTTTAACAAAATTAATTTAATTGCGACTAATGTTACATTTTTTCCTGTAGGTTTGGTGATTCTCGCAGCGGGATTTCGAAGTCCCTCAACAAGATGGAAAACTCTTTGCTCAGCCGTCCTTATGCGACGTACACCTTGATGCCACTGGAGGATCAAGATATGTGGTTTCGCCAATTTGCGGTAAGTCATCTGTTTTCACAATTTTTACTTTCATTTAAATTATTATTATTTATATTTAATTTTTGTATTTGCAGCAAGAATTTAGGTGGGACCCACACATGACCGCTCTGGTTAGGAGGGAATTCGACTCTTATGCAGCACTGCACTACTCGAAGAAGGTGTTCGAGTGGAAGGATAAGTGGCTCCACGGTCAGGTGCCAAAGGAGATGGTGGAGAAGGCGGAGTTGTGGAACGGGTTCATCGCCTATTGGCAACTAGAGGCGACCAAGGAGAGCTCTACATATCACTCTAGCAACCGGAACAGCCAGCGCAACGGCAAGGGACCTGCCACCCACAACCTTGGAGCTACCAGCAAGAAGACAAAGGCTAGGGATATGGTAAGTTTTTCATTGAACGTCTTGATTTTTATTAAATTTTTTTTTTATACATTTAAATTATTAAATAAATATCTAACAACTGCAGGCTAAGGAGTTGGGTCGGGATCCCAACAACTTGGAACTTCTGCTAGCGACACACACCGACAAGAATGATGTTGTCCAGGATCAGGTAGCTCGGGAGATTCGGGAGAGCGTCCAAAGAATGGAAGAGGAGTACATTCTGTCTCAGCCAGACGTCGAAGGAACCCCTCCCCTCACCCAAGCCCCGGACGACATCATCAACCAATTCGTCTTAAAGGTATGTAAAATTTAAATTAGTTTTCAAGTCTTTTTCATTTACAATTTAATTTGTTCTGCAGGTTGCTCCGCAGAGCAAAGGGCGGCTTTATGGTCTTCCCGACGATGCGGGATCATCGGGGTCTTCTTGTTACTACAGCGAGACATCCGACCTGAGAGCCCAGATGAAGGAAAAGGACGTCGAAATTGAAGGTTTGAAGACGACGGTCCAAGAGATACGAGATGCACAAGCCGCCCTAGAAGCCGAGCGGGTGAAGGAGAGAGCCGAGCGGGTGAAGGAGAGAGCCGAGCGGGACAAGGAGAGGGAGATGATGCAACGGATGATGGCGTACTTGGGGCGCAACCCGGATTTTCCGCCGGGGCCCACCACTTAGATTTTTATTATTAACGTTTTGTAATACAATATTACTTTTTATTTCTACTTTTAATTTTATTTTAATTTCTACTTTTAATTTTATTTTAATTTAAATAATTCAAATTTTAAATTTTAAATTTATATTAAATTAATTATTATTTAATTTATTATTATTTTTAATTATTTCTACGAATACGTCGGAAATCCGTCGGAAATTTATCCGTCGGAAAGCTGTCGGAAATAAAACCGTCGGAAATCTGTCGGAAATAATGACGTCGGAAGTCTGTCGGAAAGTCGTCGGTTTACTAGTAGTCGGAACCCATCGGAAAGCTGTCAGTTTTGTTTCCGACAGCTTTCCGACGGCAGTATTTCCGACGGAATTCCGACGTCTTGCCGGACTCCGGCAGTCTGTCGGAATTACGTCGGAAATACTGCCGTCGGAAATCCGTAGGAAATTTCCGACAGATTTCCGACAGAATTTCCATTTCCGACAAGATAGAAACGACAGACATATCCGTCGGAAATCTATCGGAAAACTCTTATTCCGACAGACTTCCGACGGATATTTCCGTAGGAATCGCGCTGTTTTCTTGTAGTGTTTTACTAGAAAAATCAAAAGTAAAAGCTGTTCTCAAGAATTTTTTTGCGTACACGGAAAGGCAATTTGGCAAGCAAGTTAAAACAGTGACAACGGTACAGAGTTTATGGTTTTTTCTTCTTACTTTAAAGAACATAGAATAATTCATCAAACCTCTTGTGTTGCAACACAACCACAAAACGGTAGGGTGGAAAGGAAACATAGGCACATTCTTAATGTCTCTAGAGCAATCATGTTCCAAACTAGTCTTCCAATTAAGTTTTGGGAAGAAGCTATTCTGGCTGTTGCGTATTTAATAAATCGAACTCCGACTTCGATTCACAAGGGAAAATCACCATATGAGATTTTACATGGAGTGAAACCATATTACAAACATTTGAGAGTGTTTGGTTCCGCTTGTTATGTACATCGATTGGCTAGGGACAAAGATAAATTCGGTCAAAGAAGTAGCTTGTGCGTTTTTGTTGGATATCCTTTAGGAAAGAAGGGCTGGAAAGTTTATGATAAAGAACGCAAAGAGTTTTTGGTTTCAAGAGATGTTGTTTTTAGGGAGGATGTTTTCCCTTTTGCTGAGCTAAGTGTGACAACATCCGTCTCTCCACCACAATTGCCCATTTCCGATGATGATTGGTTGCTCACGCCAATCGAAAGGGGGAGTACCAATGTACCTATATCTCCTCTTGATACAGAAATACAACCGGTGATACCGAGTCCACCGCCGATCGTTGAACATGTCTCGACAACAGATGAGCCTCCTACGCCACTTCTTGAATCAGCTACGTCACAAGAAACAGAACAACAAGGTTCTTCTGAATCTGAAAACATAGAATTAGCACCGGTTATTGAGACTCCTGAACCTCTTGGACGAGGCCATCGGGAAAAGACCAAGTTAGTGGTGTTAACGGATTATGTCCTCTATAATGCTACATCTGCACCTAATACACACCACGCTCCTCTCCAATCCACTTCTTTGTCCTCGTCGAACGATCCAGGTAAATCTCAATATCCTCTATCTGATTTTATAACGGATGAACAATTTTTTTCAGGACATCAAGCATATTTAACAACAATTACTCGTGATACGGAACCAAAAACGTTTAAAGACATTATGGGTATCAAAATATGGGAAGATGCGGTTACTACAGAGATTGTAGCTCTCGAAGATACTCACACGTGGGATATTACTGATCTTCCTCCAGGAAAAGAGGCAATTGGTTGCCAATGGGTATTCCAAATCAAGCATTATTCTTACGGTTCCATTGAACGTCATAAATCAAGGCTTGTTGTCCAAGGTAACCATCAAGTTGAAGGTGAAGACTATGGTGAAACTTTTGCTCCTGTAGTCAAAATGACAACAGTTCGTACTCTTTTACGCCTCGTCGCAGCGAAACAATGGGAAGTTTATCAGATGGATGTTCAAAATGCATTCTTAGATGGTGATTTAGAAGAAGAAGTTTACATGAAACTTCCTCTAGGATTTCGACATACGCATTCTGGAAAGGTGTGCCGTTTAAGAAAATCTTTATATGGATTTAAACATGCTCCACGGTGTTGGTTTTAAAAGCTCTCAGATTCGTTATTGAAGTTTGGTTGTATTCAGTCATATGATGACTACTCGCTATTCTCGTATACATGTAAGGGCATAGAGTTAAGGGTCTTGATATATGTTGATGATCTTCTCATTTGTGGAAACAATTCTCACATGCTTAACAAGTTCAAAGAATACTTGGGGAAGTGTTTTGCTATGAAAGATTTGGGAAAATTAAAGTATTTCCTGGGCATCGAAGTAAGTCGTGGACCTGAAGGTATATTTTTATAACAAAGGGCATATGCGCTTGATATAGTGACAGAGACCGGAAATCTTGGTTCCGAACCCGCACCTACTCCTCTTGAACAAAACCACCAGCTTGTGTTATCTAAAAGTCCGGTTCTTGAGGATCCAAAGAAGTATAGACGTCTTGTTGGACGATTGATATATCTTCTTAATACTCGGCCAGAGTTATGCTACTCAGTTCATATCTTGTCACAATTTATGCAAGTTCTGTGTGAAGATCATTGACTCGTCGCTCTTCGCGTTGTTCGATTTTTGTAGGGAAGTTTAGGCCAAGGTATTTTGCTGCGATCAGATCCTGATCTCTCGCTCTTGATATATTGTGATGCTGATTGGTCGTCTTGTCCGTTGACACGAAAATCGCTTACCGCATATGTGGTTATGCTTGGAGGTTCACCTATCTCTTGGAAAACTAAAAAGCAAGATACTGTTTCACATTCTTCGACTGAGGCGGAATATCGGGCAATGTCTGCAGCTCTCTGTGAAATAAAGTGGGTTCACAAGTTGTTAAAAACTCTTGGTATTGAACAATCTGTCCGACTCAGTTTTTCTGTGATAGTAAAGCTGCAATTTATATTGCTGCAAACCCGGTTTTTCATGAGCGTACGAAGCATATAGAAAATGATTGTCATTCGGTACGTAATGCAATTCAAGCGGGGATGATTGTTACTAAACATATTGGTACGGAGTCGCAGATTGCGGATATCTTAACTAAAGTTCTTGGGCGTGTTCCTTTACAGCAATTAGTGTCCAAATTGGGCATTCAAAATCTTCATGCTCCAACTTGAGGGGGAGTATTGGGCTATGTGTATCTAAGTTGCTTGGGCTTTAGGTTAAGTTGGCACTTAGGTTATGACGTCATACGTTCTTGTATATATGCATTGCTTTGTAAAGTTAATAAATCAAGTTAATACAAAACCTTATTCTACAGCTCTCCAATGGAGGTTTTTCATCTGTTAATACAAAAGTGTGAAGACATAAAAGGGTAGAGGAAATAAAACTCGAGCTTTGATCAATTCACTCTGATTTCTTTTAATTGATTCTTAACAGCTTTTGTAATACTCACCTGAGCCCAACGTGTGTAACAGATTTCTTGTTTTCATATTAGGCCCAAACCCCCAATTTTGACCTAAGTTTAAATCAAGTTAACCTCCCACACTGCCAATAGAAGAGTGTCGATCAAGTCTCAAACTAGTCAAAGGCTGTTTGCATTCCTCCGTGTATAGTAATTATAAACGTCTCCCGTTATTATTGGCTTCGATTCTATATTGTAATCTCACGATCAGTTTTGGTTATTAGCTGCTCTAGATTGCTGATTTTAACTCTCCGAATAAAAAGTTTTCTTTTTTGGTGTGGGTCACTAGGCTTTCTAGGGTTTTTCTTCTTTGGTAATTGAGGAATATTGATCAGGACCAATGGAGAAGCAAGTTGCTAAGAGAATCACTTGGGTGATTAAGAATTTCTCCTCTTTGCAATCCGATACCATTTATTCTGATGACTTTGTCGTCGGTGGCTGTAAATGGTAAGGTTACAGTGTTTTCGTCCATGTAGAGTCATGTGATATACTCCACAGTTTTGCTGAATCTTTATTCCTGTTTTCTACAGGCTTTTCTCGTCTTTCCCAAGGGAAATGAGGCTGATAATTTTTTTTCTTTGTTTCTAAGAGTCGTCGATTCTGAATCATTGCCTTGTGGATGGAGAAGATGCGCAAAATATAGCCTCACAGTTGTAAATCAAAATTTGGCAAAAAACTCTCAACTAAGAGGTGATTTTTTCTTCCCACAGTCTCTTTGCAAAATTTCTTGTCTCCAAATAAATTACTGACGACAGTATCTTAAACACAAAAATAATTAGTTAGATGGTGTGGATAGTCATTTTATTCTCTATCCCTTATTCTTATAACTTGGACAAACAATAGTTCAAACTTGGCGTATTGACGTCTTGCAAAGCTATATATACAGTATTAACTATATACTATATACAGTATAACTATATACAATATTGACGTTTGAACTGGAGTTCTATGCTGCTCAAGGGTGTTTGAATTTTGTGGATTTAAATTAGTTTAGAAAGTTTCGTGGCTAAATTGTGAACATTGTTGTTCAATGGAGACGAGCATGTAGTGCTTTATTTGATGTGAACACACCGATCAGATGAATTCTGTTTTTTTTTTGACAGTATCAAAAACATGGTTTGATGAAAAGACTCCAAGCCTGGGTAAGAGATCCATGGTTTCCCTGAAAAAACTTCATGCCAGAGATAGCGGATTTCTGGTAAACGGAGAACTCAAAATTGTTGTCTAGATAGAAGTTCTTGAAGTTATTGGCACATTAGATGTATCAGAGGAAACTTCAACACTAACGGAAACCATTGATGTTACGGGTTTCAACTTCTTCCTTCACAGGTAAGAAATTAAGATTGCTATGAACTTTGCATGTAGAGATATTAAGAGTGTTCTGTAACATGGTGTCTCCCAAAAAACTCTCTTAATATGCATTTCTACTTTATACTTTTGTTTTTATGGCAGGTAAAATCCGCGAGGCGTATATTTGAAAGACACCCGGAGATTGCCTCTGATTTCTGTCCAAAGAAGCCAAATCTTAGGACTGCTTACATGAGTATGCTACTCAGTTTGGTTGAGACTATGTGCATGCTACCTCAGGAAGTCTCCAAGGATGATCTGTCTGATGCGTATGTTGCATTGGGATCCATGAGCGATGCTGGCTTTAAATTGGATTGGTTGGAGAAGAAACTTGATGAGATGTCAGACAAGAAGGAGAAAGAGGAGGTTGGTGAGACTCGGATGCAAGATATGGAGAAAGAGTTGAACGACTTGAAGCTAAAGTGCTCAGATCTTGAAGCTCAGCTGGAGAAGGAGACGGGAGAGGTTTTGGCTGCAAAAGCTCCTTTCTCATTTGATGATGTTGTTTAATGTTTTCAAGTTCTTATGCACCTGGGAGTATTTGTTCTGCTTGGAGTTTTTGGCTATACGTTTTGCATTCTTGGTTGCAGTATTCTTTGGATAAAGAAGTCATCAATGATTTTAGTAAGCTCTGGCTTCTTTAACATCTTCAGCGTTATATAATCTTATGCTAATGATTGGAAACAGTATTTCTATTCCGGCTTTCCTTGTTAGCATACTGTCCTAAGCTAAGATCTAGATTAACGCATTTTCATAATCCGAATAAAGAAAAGATTATCCTAAATAAATAATAATACAAAGCAAACCTTAAGTGGGGTTTCAGAGTCGTGAAGAGCGTTGGCAGCCTCCTATAGCTGGTGATATCAAATGTAATCTCAATTCAACATGGAGAAATGCATCTTTGCATAATGGTGGAGCTTGGATTGCACGTAATCACATGGGATCAATTTTGTTCCATGCTCGGGAAGCTTTCACTCCTTCACCGAACCGTATTATTTCAGAGCTTAGGTGTGTTGTTTGGGCTTTAATGAGTCTTCGTGATTTGCGTTTAAAGGATATAGTTATTGGGTTGGATTGTCACGCAGCCTTTGAAGCAATACTTAAAGAGGGGGAGTGGCCAAGATACAGTGTTTTACTTGCTCAAATACAAAGATTGAGAAGTGATTTTGAGTCTGTTTCCTTTACTCTTGAATCAACAAAGGGTAATTCTACGGCGCGTGCCATTGCGACGAGTGTTACTCGGGATGGAAGGTTTAATTCTTCTCTCGCGATCGGAGGACCGGCATGGCTACACGATCTAATTGCTCAAGAAGCTACATAATAACATCTCTTATCCCTTTATGATTGGGTTTTGATGTTTTAGTTGAGTTCTGTTTTTGCTTGCGTTTTTGCTACTCTGACTGTTCATGAACCTTGGCTCTGTTTCTCATTTTAATACAGTACCAGACGTTTAAAAAAACAAAGGAAACCTTAACTGTAATTTGTTGTTCCAATCATTAAATAAATAAACACACAAACCACACTTCCTAATGAAATTAGGTTGTCCTATAATCGAACTTCTGATGATATTAAAATAAGAGAAATTTTCCGAGTATGAACTATGGCTAATAGAGTTGCTCGTAGACTCACTCAACATCTATTTAAAACTCACAATTTTCTTTTGAAAAAGTACATTCAAACAATCCCCTATATATATATATTATTTTGTTTTTTAATCGTCTAGATTTATGAATTACTACAAATTATGAGAATTATTACACGGACGATTACACAATGGACAATTTAGCCTAAACATGCAGGACTACTCTGAACGGATCTCTTTGCATCACGCTGAAATTCTCTTGTAAATATTGCCTTCATTAATTTGAATTTTCAGGGACTCGAACTCCATACATGTAGATGTAGAAGTATTAATGAACCCTATATATTATTAGAGAAGTGATTTCTCTTATTAATTTGACATGACATCTCATAAATTTCTCCAATTAGCTTATTTATGGATTTGATATATGATGTTTTTTAAATTTGTTATTTAAACATATCATGTATAAGAAAACTAATGTGTGTGTATATACTATAGTTCTAATCATTCATATTCAATAAAAAAGAAAATAGGCATGAAAACAAATCAAATCAAAACATAATGATTTTTTTATTAACCGAATACAAAAATCTGTTTATGGAAAAATATATATTAGTTGATTATTTTATATGATTTTAGTAACAAGAATTTTTAAAATAGTACACATCTATCTTTTTTAAAGTCATATATTTTTAGTAACGGTTTGATGTATATGAATAAATTATTTAAATCAAAAAGTAAAGAGAAATATATGAATTTTTCCGTTAAGGTAAACAAGTTAATTAGTTGTTTCTTTATGAATTTTACATGTTTCTTTAGGTTCTACATGTTCAAAAATTTATGTGTTTTGATTAATAGGAACAAAATTTAAATTCATATAAATTTTATTTTGAATAATACTTTAGATAAGATAGATAAAATCTTAAAAATTCACAGTATTTAAAGTAAAATGAACGCTTTTAATTCATTAAATTTTAAAAAATAAGTAAACAAAAACTTATCCGCGTATCACGCAGGGAGTCATCTAGTTTAACATTATATAACGTTTGTTTTAATGAAACCAATAAATTAAGTTTTGATGTATAACGTTTGTTTTAATAGAATCGAATGGGGTTTCTTGAAGGCGGTTCTTACACGCCTTGGTTTCCATGAAATATGGATTGATTGGATCATGGAATGCGTCAAGATGGTCTCATATTCGTTCTTAATAAACGGAGTACCAAATGGAAAAGTGTTACCGTCTGGAGGATTACGCCAAGGTGATCCACTCTCACCATACATTTTTATTCTTTGTACGGAAGTTTTATAGGGTTTGTGCAAACAAGGACATGAGAAAGGTACTCTACCGGGAGTTAAAGTCGCGAATGGGAGCCTGCCTATAAATCATCTTCTCTTCGCCAATGACACTATGTTCTTCACAAAAACATGATCAAAGAATTGTAATGAGCTTAATGCAATTCTCAAGAGATATGAGGAGACTTCGGGACAAGTTATCAACGTGAGAAAATCAGCCATCACCTTCTCCGCCAAAGTCCCGTTAGATGCTAAACGACGAGTGCAAAGGAAACTTAGGATCCACAATGAAGGAGGGTTAGGAAAATACCTCAGTCTTCCCGAACATTTCGGCTGTAAGAAAAAAGATATTTTCACCGGGATAGTTGATAAGATCCAACAAAGAGCCATCTCTTGGACTTCTCGGTTTCTATCTACCGCCGGTAAACAAGTATTACTTAAAGTGGTGTTAGCGTCAATGCTGTCTTACGCAATGTCGTGTTTCAAACTCCCCGGGTCACTTTGTAAGAGTATTCGTCAATCCGCGTTAACACGATTTTGGTGGGACGAGAAATCGGAAAAGAGGAAAATTAGCTGGGTCGCTTGGGAAAAAACTTTGCTTACCAAAAGATTTGGGTGGTCTTGGTTTTCGAGACATTGCGACATTTAATGGCGCTCTCTTAGCTAAATTAGCATGGAGAATATTTTATCAACCATATTCCTTGCTTGCACGTGTGTTAGTGGGGAAGTATTGTGTTCACTCATCGTTCCTTGAATGCTCAATCCCAAAGGCTTCCTCACATGGATGGCAAGGCATTTTAGCCGGTAAAAAGGTGTTACTAGAGGGTATTGGATGGATAGTTGGAGATGGGCGTAAAATCAGTGTGTGGGACTCGCCATGGCTCTCGGTGTGCACCCCCCCCCCCCCCCCCCAAGCACCAATAGGTCCACCAAACTTCAACGACATCCACTTGAAGGTTTGTGATTTGATTCACCAACCATTAAACTCTTGAAACTTGTCAAAGATTAGACAGACCTTACCTCACTATGAGGGATTGATACAACAAATAAGGGTGAGCTCTTGTAGACTAGAAGACTCCTTAGTCTGGTTACCTGACACCTCAAGGACATTTTCAACAAAAACGGGCTACAACCACACCATCTCTCAAACCGCTACTAGTGTTGATGCTCGCTTTAAGTGGAGGGAAAACATTTGGAACATTAATATGGCCCCAAAGATTCAGAGCTTCCTCTGGCAAATAAAACACCGGACCCTTCCAATAGGTGAGAACTTAGCCATTAGAGGGGTCGTGACAGACCCAAGGTGCAAGAGATGCGGTGTACCGGAGGTCGAACTTCATATCTTGCTTAAATGCCCTTTCGCCAAAAAAGTGTGAGAACTAATCCCAGCTATACACAAACCAAGCTTTGTGGCTATAGATTCCATTGATGTATTGCTTGTTTGTGCGAAACAAATGTTAACTTTGCCCCCTACCGGGTTGCGAATTCCGCTCCACCCTTGGGTATTTTGGCAATTATAGAAATCTAGAAACTCTATGCTTTTTGAAAACAGAGCATTCAAAGATCATGAGGTTTGTTTCAAAATCACAATGGAGGCTCGCCTATGGCAGGAAGCACATCAAATGTCAGGTTCGCAGCGGATAAACAAGACCTTGTTCTAGTGACTACTTAACAGGTTTATGCTTTTGCTATGATAAACAAGTAAGTAAATAACACCAAGACTTAACGAGTTCCCCGAATGGCTACGGGTACGTCTCGGAGGGATCTTCTGCCCTCAAATCCACTAGAAATCAAGGTATTACAAAGAGAGTTTCTTTTGCCGTTTACAAGAGAATAGAGAATAGATGGTTAAGCCTACAATACATGAAGAACCCTAGCTTGTATATAAAGGTTCTCATAAATCTCCTTGTACGTAATGGACTTCATAATCCAAAGCCCACTATTGTTCTCTTCTTGTCTTCCTTTAATCCTCTTGTAAGGCCCATATGGCTTGGTCCAATAATTATTATTTGAGTCAACATAACAATTCTCCACCTTTGACCAAATAACTTTCCCTTTGTCTTCTTATCTTCTCCATCGTGACTTTGCTTCTCACGACCAGATAAAACTTTTCTTCTTGATTTCTTTTCCAGTGGATCTCCGACGTCTCAGCCATCACCGACGTCGTCTTTTCCGGTGCCTTGCGACTCCGATCTTTCGAGCTTAGGTAACATCTAAAACTCCAGCCATTTAATTTCTCTTTCGATCTCAACCTATGCTCGTGAAATCAAAAAACCTCAAACTCGTTTTTGTACTATTTCAGCTTCATAGGAGACTCGAATCCGAAGCTATACACGCTTCTCTCACCACGGGTTGAAGATAACACCCCTCTTCTTCCCGATTTCATCATTTTTCCAAAATCAATTTCTAAAAAAATTTCGAACCGTCACCATCTCCGGCGACTTCTCCGTTCACGGCGAGCTCAGGTAAGGCCGTGACTTGCTTCACCTTCTCAATAAACTCAGTTTTCTCTTTTCCTCTTCAAATCCAAAAACCCTAACTTTGATTCTGAATTTTCAGTTCCATTTAAACCCGATATGAACTCCACCTGATTTGACAACCTTTGGTGAGTCTCTAAACCTGTAGTAACTTGATTTAGAGATTGATTCCTTCACAAATATAAAACCGAAAGTGATCAATTTCCTGCTTTATGCTTGTGTCTTCATATGCAGATTTCAATACTCGAGATTCCAGTTGATATACCATAGGTAAACTTTCTAAACTTAGTTTCAGCTTCAGTTTAGAATCGAACCTTCACACTTCAGTAACTTAGACCACTGGCTGAAACTCAATGTCTTCTTACTGTTTTGCGAGATTTTTCAACACCTAATATCAACTTCAAGCTTCTGAGTTTACCAACAACGCCTCACAACACCAGGTAACCTTCAACATATCCAGAACCTGAAAATACATCACATAGAACAATCCATTTTCTTTGTAATTTCAGATTCTTTGTTGAATACTCTGTCTCTTACTCCTTTGCAGCTCAACAACAAGATCTTCGAGACCCTTTCTTGCTGTCTAAACCACTGCCTTAATGCCCAGGTAACTTCCAGTTACTAAGACCTGCAACTTTCAGTTTATCAATTCCCCATTTTAGCATAAACCAGAAACTGACCCGCTTCTTCTGCTTGTCTGAGGTACCCACTGATCCTGAGCAGCCTTCCACAGCTTCAGACGACTCTGAGCTGCACCAAACCTTCTTCAAATCGAGTTCCAGGTAACGATTTAGTAAGTAGGTCTGCTGGATTGATTGATGTGTGAATCTTCTCAACCAAAATCTCCTTCTTTTCAACATGGTCCCTAATAAAATTGTACTTCACTGCCATATGTTTTGTTCTCCCATGAAAAACCGCATTTTTAGCCAAACATATAGCACTTTGTGAATCACAAAACACCTTAACCTCTGTTTGAGTAAAACCCAACTCAGAACAAATTCCTTTCAACCAAATAGCTTCTTTAGTCGCTTCTGTTAGTGCAATGTATTCTGATTCTGTAGTTGAAAGAGAGACCACCTGTTGTAAACCCGATCTCCAACTAACTGTATTTCCACCGACCTGAAATATATAGCCAGTTATAGATCTACTCTTATCCAGATCCGCAGCAAAATCTGCATCACAAAACCCTTGAACCTTGAAGTCTGAATTTTTGCTAAAAGTCAGATTAAGATCCAATGTACCCTTAAGGTACCTCATGATCCATTTCACTGCCTGCCAGTGACTTCTTCCTGGATTTCCCATAAATCTGCTCACTAAACCCACTGCATACGCCAAATCAGGTCTGGATCCTATCATGGCGTACATTAAACTCCCAACCGCACTAGCATAGGGTATTTCGTCCATGAGTTTAGCCTCTGCCATTGCTTCTTGTTGATTCAGACTTTTCAGTTTGAATTGAGACCCTATGGGAGTAACCACAGGCTTTGACTCAAACATATTAAATGTTTTCAACACTTGACTTAGGTATCTTCCTTGTGATAGCTTAAGAATTTCCTTCTCTCTATCTCTGATAATCTCCATGCCTAATATTCTATTAGCAGGACCTAAGTCTTTCATCTCAAATTCTTCCATCAAACTCTTTTTCACCTTCTGAATTTCTTTCTTATCCTTAGAAGCAACCAGCATGTCATCTTCATAAAGCAGCAAGAAAACTTGATTCTGAATATTCGATCCTTTAAAATAGACGCACGGATCATATTCACTTCTTTGAAACTTCTGATTTTTCATAGCCTCATCAAATCTCTTGTTCCATTGTCTAGGACTTTGCTTTAGGCCATAAAGTGATTTAACCAGACGACACACTTTATCTTCTTGGCCTTTAACCTCAAATCCTTCTGGTTGACGCATGTAGATTTCCTCATCCAAATAGCCATGTAAGAAGGCTGTTTTAACATCGAGTTGCTCTAACTCCAAGTCTTGATTAGCTACAGCAGATAGTAGTAATCTAATAGACACATGTTTCACCACAGGAGCAAATACTTCATTGTAGTCTATGCCTTCCACCTGTGAGAATCCTTGAGCAACCAATCTAGCTTTAAATCTAGGATCTTCGACTCCGGGAATTCCTATCTTTCTTGTGAATACCCATTTGCAGCCAATAACTTTCTTATCCTTTGGCTTTTCCACTAGATTCCAAGTCTGATTAACCCGATGAGATTCCATTTCATCATCACATGCAACATCCCATAACTTGCATTCCTTGCTTTTCTTGGCTTCTTTAAACGACGCAGGCTCATCTAGATCAACAACTTCTGCCCCGGATAAAGCATATGCAACAAAGTCTTCATCCATAAACCTTGAAGGTGGTTTAATCGCTCTCCTAGTTCTGTCTCTGGCTAGGAGAAAATTATCTAAGTTGCCTGAATCTGCTGCACTTTCAATTTTCTCATCATCTTCTGATTCTGACGAATCTGAACTTTCTGATTCTGAAACAGCTCCACCTTGACCAGAACTTGCTGTTTCCATGTTAGCTCCACCTTGAACTAAACTTCCTGCTTGATCACTTTGGTTTGAAGGACCTTGAATCAGTTCTGAGCTAAATGTAACTTTCTTAGTCTTCTTCTTTGGCTCCTTAGGTTCATGAATATCCTTATAGACTTCTTCTTCATGAAACACTACATCCCGGCTGATTAAACACTTCAAATCCTCTGGAATCCACACTCTGTACCCTTTAACACCTTGTGGATATCCCACAAAGACACCTCTCACAACCCTAGGTTCTGTCTTTGCTTGAATCTTGTGAACATAAGCAGTGCACCCAAATCTTCTTAAGTTAGACAAATCTGGTTTTGTCCCTGTCCAAACTTCTTCTGGTAGCTTGTACTCAATTGAAGCATTTGGTGACCGGTTAATGAGATAAACTGCTGTAGATGCGGCTTCAGCCCAAAACTTCTGTTCTAGACCCGTTTCAGAAAGCATGCATCTGACTTTATCCATGATAGACCTGTTCATACGTTCAGAAACTCCGTTTTGTTGAGGAGTGTACGTACAGGTTCTATGTCTCTTGATACCAGACTCCTTGCACAACTCGTCCATCTGGTTGTTGCAAAACTCTAAGCCATTATCCGTTCGTAAACACTTGATTCTTTTCCCTGTCTGATTCTCAACAGCAGCTTTCCATTCTTTAAAACTCAAGAATACCTCATTCTTTGTTCGGAGAACATATATCCAAACCTTCCTGGAATAGTCGTCTATAAAAGTAACAAAATATTGGCCTTCTCCAAGGCTCATGGGTGTAGAAGGAGACCCCCATAAATCAGAATGTATGTAGTCTAAAATCCCTTTAGAAGTGTGCTTACCTTTTGCAAAACTCTGCTTGTGTGACTTTCCTAGCACACAGTTTTCACAAAACTTTAAATCTTTCACTTCTCTGTCAGTGATGTAGCCATTCTTCACTAACAACTTCATACTCTTTAGACCCATATGTCCTAACCTTGAATGCCATCTTGCAGTCATATCAATGTCTGATTTTACCGCTGCAACTTCATCCTTTGTTACTGTCCCTTCAAGATAGTATAGCCCATCAATATACCTTCCTGAAATCACCTTTCTCTTCCCTTGATAAAACTGAACTCGTCCGTTTTCTCCCTCGTATCTGCAACCAGCCATGTCCAGAAGTCCATAAGATATAAGATTTCTTCCAACCGTTGGCATAAACCTAACATCTGTTAGTATTACTTGTGAGCCATCAAGATTTGTAATCTTTATCTTCCCCATTCCTTTAACATCACTGTGTGTGTTATTCGCCATTAACACTCTTCCTCCTTCAAATTCCTTAAGATCAATTAATAAATCTTTGTTAGGAGTGATGTGGAATGTGCATCCTGAGTCCATAACCCATTCGTTTTCTGTATATTGCACACTTGCCATAAGAGTCTCTGATTTCATAATAATTGTTTCCATGTTTGCCGATTCTTGTGGAGAACAATGGCTAGAAATCACCAACTACTCAGACTCTTGCATACTTGCCATGAGAGCTACAGCTTCAACATTGATTGAACCAATGCTTGCAAATTCCTTAGGATCTCTCGTGCTCTTTATCACCAACGGCTCAGCCATACTTGATGCAATATTGACAGAATCCAGGTTCTTCTTCTTCTTCTCGGGACATTCTCTTTTCCAGTGACCGTCTTTTCCGCATATCCAACAGCCTTTGCTATTCTTTGGTCTTGACTGCGATCTAGGTCTGCTCTTAGATCTTCCTCTCCCTTGCTTATCAAACCGCTGATTTGATCTGCCTCTAGAGCTTACAAGTAGTCCCTCAGAATTGGACCTCGACCTATTAAGTAAGCCTTTTTCCTTCAATTCAATCTCCTTTGCGTAAGCTGAACTCACCACCTCGTTAACTGTTAATGTGTCTTTTCCAGTTCCGTACTTGAGAGTGTGCACCAACTGCTCGTATTTTGGTGGGAGGCTTGAGAGGATTTGAATAGCCTGATCTTCGTCGGATACGCTTATCTTCAAGCTTTCAAGATCATCTACCAACTTGAGAAAATCATTCAGGTTTTCCTCAATACCTTTATTTTCCTCCATCTTAAAACTTGCAAACCTTTGCTTTAGATAGATCCTATTAGGTAAAGCTTTGGTTTGGTAGTCTCTTTCTAAAGCTTTCCATACAGCAAGAGCTGTAGGCTCTTTCATGATCTTCCTTAGTATAGTGTCATTCACACTCATACAAATCAGATTCTTGCATCTTCTGTCCTTTTCCATCTTCAAAGAATCTGATGCAACTGCTTTACCCTTGTCTTTGTCATCAGCTTCGACGTCAGTAGCCTTAACATCAGTTGATGTTTCACCTTCCTCCAAGCACTTGTCTAAGCCTTGAATTTCCAACTGACACAGCATCTTGTACTTCCACAGCCCAAAATCACCTTTACCTCAAACTTTACCACATCGAATTTTCCTGATGTTGGTTCCATGACTGATTATGACTTTGTTTCCTTGTTTTCTTGCAGGTACCAGAAAACCACAACTGATCCAGAAGTAACAACCAAATTGATGCAGAACAAACCCTTGAAACCACTTAACAGATCGAGTCGCACAACCCAGGTAATATCTCGTATCAAACCAGACAGAAAACCCTTACCACACGACTGATTTACCTCTGTTCCTTGGTCCTTCTTCTTTCTCTGAACTTTCCTTCTTCTTGTAAACCCCAGGACGCGCAATAAACCTTGCGCTCTGATACCACTTGTCAGGTTCGCAGCGGATAAACAAGACCTTGTTCTAGTGACTACTTAACAGGTTTATGCTTTTGCTATGATAAACAAGTAAGTAAATAACACCAAGACTTAACGAGTTCCCCGAATGGCTACGGGTACGTCTCGGAGGGATCTTCTGCCCTCAAATCCACTAGAAATCAAGGTATTACAAAGAGAGTTTCTTTTGCCGTTTACAAGAGAATAGAGAATAGATGGTTAAGCCTACAATACATGAAGAACCCTAGCTTGTATATAAAGGTTCTCATAAATCTCCTTGTACGTAATGGACTTCATAATCCAAAGCCCACTATTGTTCTCTTCTTGTCTTCCTTTAATCCTCTTGTAAGGCCCATATGGCTTGGTCCAATAATTATTATTTGAGTCAACATAACATCAAAGGGTAGAGACACTTGGAAGAGACCTCCCACCAACCTTTTTCCCCAGACCATACACCGCCATCAATTGCTTCACGGACGCAGCTTGGAATGCGACGTCCTTAGAGTGTGGATTGGGATGGATCTTCACGAAACAGAGGCACGTCACTCTACTACAAGACTCCACATCGCACCGGTTTGTATCATCGGTACTGGTTGCGGAAAGTCTTGCTATCAAAGCCGCTATTGATGCAGCTTCAAACTCGGAGATTAAGGAGTTTAATTTACTCTCCGATTCTCAACTCTTGTCACACTTCTAGGTAATGGAGGAGTGATCAATGAGCTGAAGAGCGTTCTATTCGACATTCGATGTTTGATTAGTTCCTTTTCGATGTCTATCAATTTTATTTATGTACCACGCAAGGCTAATGTGCCGGCAGATACTATGGAAAAAGAAGCTCTAAGGAGCATTCTATTAACCCCTGTATCAAACTCTTAAGTTTATCAATCTACTTGGTTTGAAAAAAAAAAATAATAATAAGTTTTGGTGAATTTGCATTATAACGTACGATGAATATTTATACAAAACAGGTTTAGCCCAATTATCACCAATATAATTTGAGAAGAAACCCCCTTTTAATTCTTCTGAACAAACTGGATTACTTTTTTTTTTTTTTTTTTGATAAAGTTCTTCTATTAAAATGCAATGAAAGTAAAGTACATAGCTATGACTTTTTTGAGTCATACAGTTCGGAGAAAATATTACAAGCTATGACCATTATTAACAAACTGATTATGAAAGTGATTTTCTCATTAAACCAAAAATGTATCTGTACATTACACATATATAGGCAAGAATGTAAGTAAGGTAGTTAGAGCTAAAGGAAACTCTATACTACACATATTAAAGTTAATACACCCCCCTCAAACCTATTTCTCTATAGGGAGAAAGAGGTTTGAAACAGAAAATCGACCAAGTAAGGAGTGAAATGGTCCAGGATGTAATGGCTTGGTTAAAAGGTCTGCCAATTGATTGATAGAAGCCACATGAAGCACCTGGAGGAAGCCCTTTTTAACCTGATTTCTTGTGATGTGGCAGTCTATCTCCACATGCTTTGTTCGCTCATGGAAAACAGGATTGCTTGCAATGTGCATAGCTGCCTTATTGTCACAGAACAGTTTTGCCTTTGACTCCACCTTGATGTGTAGATCAGTTAACATCTGATTCAGCCAAAGTAACTCTTTAGTCGTCTCTGACATGCTTCTATATTCAGCCTCTGCACTACTTGCACTCACAGTGTCCTGTTTCTTTGATTTCCAGCTGATTAACGAATTACCAAGAAACACACACATCCCAGAGATTGATAGTCTTGTATCACTACATGTTCCCCAATCAGCATCAGAGAAACCATTCAAGCACACATCAGTATTAGCTGAGTAAAAGAGACCCTGGCCTGGATTGGCTTTGAGATACTTGAGAATATGCAGAGCAGCATGCATATGAACATCAGTTGGACAAGATAGGAATTGGCTAAGTCTATGCACTGCAAATGTAATATCAGGACGTGTAATGCATAGATATAGTAGCCTTCCAATTAATTCTCTATACGGAGTAGCCTCAAGAAGAGGAGTTCCCTTATCCTTACTCAAAGATATCTTAGGATCCATGGGAACGGTTTTGGGTTTGCAATCTAATAATCCTGCATCAGAGAGTAAGTCCAAACAATACTTTCTCTGACAAACTGAGATGCCTTCTGAAATCCTTGCAATCTCAAGTCCTAAGAAAAATCTAGCCTGACCCAATTCCTTTGTCTTAAAATGTTTAGCTAGAGTTTCCTGAACTGACTTAACTGCTGCATCATTATTACTAGCAATTAAGATATCATCAACATAAACCAGTAAGGCAATGAATGATGTACCTCTAAGCTTGACGAATAATGTGTTATCTGCTTCTGACTGCTCAAATCCATCATCAAGAAGAGCCTTAGAAAGACAATGATACCACTGTCTGGATGCCTGCTTGAGACCATAGATTGATTTATTCAGTTTGCATACAGGATTAGGAGGCAGTGTAATACCTGGTGCTGGAGTATAACCCAAAGGTAAGCTCATATAAATCTCCTCCTCCAATTCACTATGCAAAAAAGCATTTGTTATGTCCATTTGAGTTAAGCTCCACCCATATCTAGCAGCCAGAGCAAGAATAAGCTTGACACTAGCTAGCTTTGCAACCGGAGAGAAGGTTTCAAAATAATCTACACCTTCTTGTTGTGTAAACCCCTGAGCAACAAGACGTGCTTTATACCTCTCAACACTACCATCAGCAAGGTATTTGATAGTATATACCCACTTGCAACCAACTACATTTTTATCAGGAGGAAGAGAAACAATACTCCATGTATTTGTAGATTCCATAGCCTCTAATTCCACATCCATAGCTTTTGTCCACTTAATTGATACTACAGCTTGTTTGAAAGTCTTTGGCTCTGTCTCAATTGTAATGGTAAAAATATAGGATTGAAAAGGAAGACTCAACTCTGAGTAAGAAAGAACATTTGAAATTGGATAAGGTGAGGTAATATTTTGAGAAGGAGAAGGATTAAGATGAGAAACTTGAGCAAAAGAACAGTGATAGTCAGATAAGTAACCTGGAGTTTTAGCAGAACGTTTTGGCCTTGCATTTGATATGGACACCACTTCAGTCTCCACAGGTATAGTCTCAGGCTGATCTAATGTAGCATGAGATGGCAAAACCTGTGTGGCACTAGATGGTGGAGATGCAGATGGTGAAATAGATGCAGATGATGGAATGGATGCAGGCATATCAAGATCTACAGGAATAGGTAATGGTAAAATGCTATCATGAAAGATATCAGAAGTAAATGATGATTCTTTATCCTTATAAGGAAAAACTGTTTCATGAAAGATTACATTTCGAGAAACAGAGATGAGATTTGTATCTAAATGCAGCACCTTGTAGCCTTTATAACCAGATGAATAGCCAAGAAAAACACATTGATCAGCTCTTGGACTAAATTTATGACGATCTTTTAGTAAAGTGGAGACATAACAAAGACAACCAAATGTTCTAAGAAGGGAATAATCTGGTTTCTTCTTAGAGAGAAGTTCATATGGAGTCAAGTTATTTAACAAAGGACTAGGCAATCTATTGATCAAGAATACTGCAGTAAGGACACATTCACTCCAGTAACAAAGAGGAACATTAGATTGAAACATTAGAGCTCTAGCAACATTAAGTAAATGCTGATGTTTTCGTTCAACAACTGAGTTTTGTTGAGGTGTATACGCACAAGAGAATTGATGAATCATTCCATTTTGTTTCACTAGTTCATTAAAAGCAAGCTCAGGAGCATTGTCAGTTCTAATTACTTTAATAGAACTACCATATTGAGTATGAACATGCTTAATAAAATCATGAAAATGAACTGAAACTTCACTTTTATTCCTCATTAGGTAAATCCAGGTTACACGTGTGTTATCATCAACTATAGTAAGAAAATACTTGTAACCCTCAACAGACTCAGTAGAAAAAGGACCCCATACATCAAGATGAACAAGATCAAATGGTGAATCTGTCCTATGATTATAAGAATCAAATGATAACCTTTTCTGTTTAGCTAAAGGACAAACAGGACAGTGAGACTCATCTAGATCGGACTTAGACATCGAAAGAGTACCAGATAGAAGCTTTAACTTGTCAACAGATGGATGCCCAAGGCGTTGATGCCATAGACTCCCACCAGCTAGCAAGGATCCAGTGAAATGTGAAACAGATGGATGATGATCAAATTGTAAGATGTAAAGATTATGAAGTAGGACTCCTTTACCAATCATCAAGTCCTGAATAGACTCCTGAAGATAGCAAAAATCAGGATAAAAGTGAGCAGAACAATTATTTCTTTTAAGCAAAGTACTAACAAAAATGAGGTTAAATTTGAAAGAAGGAACATGCAAAACATCATGAAGAATGAGTGAAGATGATAAATGCACTGTGCCACAATGATTAATGGCCACCCTAGCTTCATTAGGCAATGAGACTGTAACTCCAGAAACTGAAACTGTGTCACTAAAAAATGCTAAGTCAGAACACACATGGCTAGTAGCCCCACTATCAATTATCCAACTACCATGAGGAAGTTGTGATTGCAGAGTTGAGAGACAATGATTTTGAAAGGTAAGTTGGTTGTTCTGAAATTTAAGAGATGTAGAAGGAAAAATGGAAGGAAATGAGACATTACCAGAAGACGATTGGACAGCCATAATACCATGGTCAGTGATAGACGCAGCTTGTGGAGTTGGAGCCACAGGCTCTGAAATCTGCACATGTGTACTAAGTTGCTGAAGAAGATAGTGAATCTGAGACTGATTCATCTTTCTGAGATCAAGATTAACAGCATCTGTAGCTGGTGAAGGCAGATAAGGGAATGAGGATCCAGTAACAATGTTAGCTACAGCATGATTTGGAGCTGAACCATTCTGAAATTGTCCTGGTC
Organism: Draba incana; assembly: GCA_963576765.1. Taxonomy (NCBI): domain Eukaryota; kingdom Viridiplantae; phylum Streptophyta; class Magnoliopsida; order Brassicales; family Brassicaceae; genus Draba; species Draba incana. The sequence goes on from OY755216.1 coordinate 5,061,151, forward strand.
TAGAAGTTGGAGCATTCACAGGACCTCCTTTGTAACCAGGAATATAACCTGGAGGATAACCATTCTTCTTATAGCATTTCTGGATCACATGCCCTACTCTTCCACAGTAAGTGCAGACAGGACGGTTGGACCTTGGTCTATACCCATTCTGAATCGCATAAGCAGCATTGTCAAAGTTACCACCAGAAGAATTAATCTCATTAGAACTTGCAGATGTATGGAAAACCACATTCTCATTCTTTGGTAAAGGCTTGATGTTCTTTTGTCTCTCATCTTGAGTCACCATGTTGAAAACATCTTCAATAGACGGTATAGGCTTCAACATCAAGATGTGACGACGAGTAGCTTCATAGGAATCATTAAGACCCATCAAGAACTTAGTAACTCTGCTTCTTTGCTGCATTTTCTCCCAAAGTATAGCAGCTGAACACTCACATTTACCACATGTACACACAGGTAACTCTACATAGTTTCTATATTCCTCCCACAACGTAACTAGCTCGGTATAATAAGCACTAACATCCAGTGCTCCCTGTTGAATATTACTAAGTCTTTGTTCAATTTCATAAACCCTAGGCGCATCATCTTGCTTGAATCTAGCCATGAGGTTATTCCAAATTCCTTCAGCAGTTGAGATGAACAATAAACTTTGACCAATTTTCTTGGACACAGAATTCATAATCCAAGTTGCGACCATATCATTGCAACGTGACCAAGAACCATAATCGCGATGAGATTCAGAAGGTTTAGAGATAGTACCATCAACAAATCCCAGCTTGTTACGAACATTAAGCGCCATACGTACTGATCGACGCCATGAGTGAAAGTCAGCTCCAGAAGAAAGCCGATCGGAGACGAGAATAAGTCCGGCATGATCAGAACTGTGAAGAAAATACGGATTATCATATAAATCCACCGGAGAAGAAACCGAATTTTGAGTCGTATTCGGAGGATTCGGAGGATTCGCCATGGAAATCGAAGAAGAATAAGCAAACGAGCTATTCAATTGATGAAAACTACAAGAATCTCGAGAAAATTGTAGAGGAAAACAAGAAATTGATGGAAAATTAGTGAGAAAATTTTCACGAAGAAGATGAAGTGAAGGTTATGGATCGATAGACTCATGGAGCTGAAAAATTAGGGATTCAAGCTCAAATCATGAGGAAAAAATGAAGATGATGATCGATTCTAGCTGAATCGAAGAAAGAAAGCGGAAGAAAGAAGGATGGTGTGAATTTTCTTGTTGATTTTTCCCGAGAAAACGTAACAAAATGAGAAAGAAATTATTATCGCTCTGATACCATATTAACAAACTGATTATGAAAGTGATTTTCTCATTAAACCAAAAATGTATCTGTACATTACACATATATAGGCAAGAATGTAAGTAAGGTAGTTAGAGCTAAAGGAAACTCTATACTACACATATTAAAGTTAATAACCATTTAGATCATACAGTTTTTCAGGAAAGTTTTTAGAGTTTTTGAGGAAAAATCAAGCAATTAAGCAACATTTAATGAAAACAAGCTAAAGAGAGGGAGTAGATAGCGTAAACTACTAACTCATATGGGATCACTAGCTGGTGACTCCTCGGCCACCTCGACCTCCACGGCCACGGTTACCGCGACCACCAACTATTGTCCATTGCATATCTTGGAATTTTTGTGTTGGCTTGAGTGGTCTTCCTCCACGAGATCTCTCCACATTTTGATCCTTTTCGGGAGCATCACTATTTTCCAATAAAGCAAACCTGTTGTTTTCCATAGATTCCATACCTGATTCCTCATCTAAATTAGTGTTGAAGTCCGGTGGAGGTTGCACTTTTTGGTTATGGATAGTGGGTTCAATAGAAGATTATATACTTGTTTTAGCGTTAACTATACACCAATGGCTGCAAATGCTAAAAATATAACCTGTTTTCTCTTATGTTTCGTCCATTTAGGTTTACATTTTATTCTCCACTTTCTTTGGTTTTTGATTAAAGGAGTGTTTTTTTTTTTTTTAGAAAGTTAAAGGAATGTTATAGCTATGGTTTCCTCCCGGGAAAACTTGAAAAATCTTAGCCGAGATAACATCGCATCGTCTTCGTGTTAACAACTCAAAGACACCTTTTAGACTTCATGTCCAATGTAGAAGTACTAGTTACAATCCTCTCACGATACCAGGGAAAAGCACTGGACACTGGAAAATGGTATTTTATTTAACTTTGTTTACTCGGTTTTTGAGATTTTTCGAGTTATAGGTCATTAATAGTGAAAAATTCAGAAAAGAAAATTCAATAAAGGAAAATATCAGACAAAATATAGAAAAATAGGGAGAAAAAAATAAGTGAAAATTATAAAATCTGCCATTTTTTCCGAGTGGACTTACAAAATCTGCCATAAGCCCAAAACATTGTAAAATCTGCCAAATTTTGGCATCTAGTGAAAGGGTAAATTTACAATATTCTCCCTCCACCTTTCTTCCTCTTTTTCACTTCCTCCATTTTTCTCTTTCCCCATTTTTCTTTCTTTCAAACTTTTTTCTTTTTTCTTGAAACCAATGTTTATTCAATCTCTTTACGTTTATAAACGAAACTTTATGAAAGATATGAAAGTTTCGAGATTGGTCTTAAAGGGAAATGAAAAAAGCAAGCTTTACGTTTAGGATCGAAACTTAATGAAAAATACGTAAGTTTTGAGATTCTCTCCTCTCTCTCTCTCGCTCTCTCACTCTCTCACTCTCTCTCTTTCAAAAGATCAAGCCGTGACCACGTGACGGCGAATCCAAGCGCCGGAGTTTTTTCTGGATCTGGATTACCCAAAAACGATGGTGGTTGTGGCCGGGTTTTACCCGTTAAAGGATTGACAAGGAAGTTACCATGAGTGGATAAAAATGCTCTTTTTCTCTTACTCAGAGACGGACTTCCTCAGTGACATAGTTGTCCTCAGAGCCGGACGTCTAGTTTGGTAACATCATATCCTTCGATGTCCACCAGACATATGGTTATAGAAACGGTGGTCAACGGTGTCAGTGACAATGGTGGACATAGCCAGAGATGGTGACCATCGAAAGACAAGAAATACAAGACCGAGAACAACAAATACAAACGAGGACAAAAAATATAAGATAGAGGACAAAAAATATAAGACAGAGGACGTCTATTTTTGTGGTAGATTAAGGGAGATGACTGATATATCATGGTTTTTACCGGTTTTCAACCATGATATAAGTCCATGTTTTAGAGTCTTTTGGTATTTTTTATGTGTTTTTAGAGTCTTTACAGGAACTAGACCGATTGAAGCAGAAAAGATGTTTACTGGAAGTTTTGGAGCATTGCGGAATGGAGCGTCAAAAAGTCAAAATCTGCCAGCAGAGCCAGCGTCGATCGACAGGAGGTCTGACGAGACAAGAAGATTTTCCAGAGAGTGTCGTGTCGATCGACAGGAATTCTGTGTCGATCGACAGACAGGTCTGACGAGCCAAAAAGCCCAAATTGAAGATTTCTGTTTTTGCGAAGGAATTCCAGATGTTTACTTTTCTTTTCTAGTCGGTTTGGGACCTTTATAAATACGTTTTTAGGCCATTGTTTAGCAATCACGCTTTATTTTATTTAACTCTTTGATATATCTTTAATAAAACCATGTTTTCATCATTGGATATGTCTGAGTAGTTTCCCTGTTAGGTTTAGGGATTTTCAAAGGTTGTTGATGATTTGCTAGATCTGATCATAATTGCTTAGGATTAATATCATTAGAAGTTTTTCATCTTAACTTGTTCTTATTGCTGATTCTTGATTAGCTACCTTGAATCTGATCTTAGGGTAATTAATAGAAACGACAGTTTTATTGATTCCTTGAACTAGTTTTTGATGAGCAAAATTCCTATTCGCAAAGGAATTTGGCTTAGGGTTTTGTGAACAATTGAGCCTGAAATTAATGCTTGTTTAGATTCATAGGATTCGCAAAGGAATTTGGTTTTCTTGGATTTATTCATAGATAATATTCGCAGTGGAAGCTGGTTTGTTTTACTTTCGTGTTCATGTTTAGAAACTGAGCTTCATAATCCTATCACTAATTGATCATCTGCATATCTGATTCACCTAAGATTTCCCTGTGCCTAGCGTCTTTATCTTATTGATTCACAACCGTTTTTAATTGCTTATTTACTGCTTTAATACTATTCTTGCCTAGCATAATCTGAACCTGATAATCTATTGTGTTTTTCCTGATTCCCTGTGGATTAGATCCTAAAGTACTATAACTGATCTCTTAATTTGAGAGAGTTTAGCTCTAGGTTAATTTGAGCATATCAAGGACGTCTATTTTTTTGTAGATTAAGAAAGAGGACGTCTATTTTTTGTGGACGTCCATTGGACGTCTAGTTTGGCGACATCTTGTCCTTCGATATCGACCACACATTTACAAAAATGGTGGTTAATGGTGTTAGTGACGGTGGATGGGATGGTGGCTATCAGAACACAATAAATACCAGACCGAGAATAATAAATACAAAATAAAGTAAAAAATATAAGACGAAGGACAAACAATACTAGACATAGGACCAAAAATACAAGACGAGGACAAGAAATACAAAACAGACGTCCATTGTCCAGAGAGTATTTTGTGGTAGATTAAGACAAAGGAAGTCTAATTTGTGAATACAAAATAAACTCAAAAATATAAGACAAAAGACAAACAATACAAGACATAGGACAAAAAATACAAGAAGAGGACAAGAACTACAAAACAGACGTCCATCGTCTCGAAGAGAGAAAGATAGAAAGAAAGAGAGAGCAAAGCGGGAGAGATGAGAGAGTACGAGAGAGAGAGACACACACAAGACGAGGACAAGAAATACGAAAAAGAGAGAGACACAGTAGACGTCCATCGCCTCGGAGTGAGAGAGAGGGAGAGAGAGAGGGGGAGAGAGAAAGAAAGAGAAAGAGAGAGGGAGAGAAAGAAAGAGAGAGGGAGAGAGAAGAGAGATAATGGTTTCAAAAACGAAAAAAATGGAGAAGATGATGAATAGTTGAATGGCATTTTCGTAAATATCTGGATTCATTAAAGGCCTTTTTGTCTTTCATCAGTGGACGTCTCAATTGTTCATGGCAGATTTTAAAAGGGTTGTATACTTATGGCAGATTTTGTAAGTTTTTTGGAAAAAATGGCAGATTTTATAATATCCCCAAAAAATAAATAGGGAGTAGAAGGGGGTTTTTTCAGAAAGTGAGAGAAGAATCTGGGTGAGATGGAGAGAAAAGGAGAAAGAAGAATCGATGGAGTTAACCTAAGATTCAAAAATGGTATCTAAAATGCTTATGCACCAAGTAACCCTAGGAGGAGCGAAAGGGATTATCATCCCTCGTGTACGTAATCTAAATGATTCTCATTTAGTAAGGAAATGCTGTAGGGCGGTGTGAACTTATAAAAGCTTTGATTTATAATTGGAACCTTAATTTCAATTTTGGTTATTCGGATAGAGTTTGTTGTTTGATTGTCCAATTCAAAAAAATTTGGATTTGGGCCACTCATGTTTTAGGGTTTCTCTTCTCTTCATGTTCTGCTAATTTCATTTCAGAGGAATCTTCAACAAGACAATGGCGAACCAAGTTCATAAGAAGATCACTTGGATGATAAAGAAATTTTCCTCTCTGCCATCTACAGAAATTTATTCTGACCAATTCGTCATTGGTGGCTGCAAATGGTAAGAAGAAAACATATATTCAAAGGTTTTTGTCTATGTAGATTTAGGTGATATCCTCCACAGTTTTGGTGATTCTCTTATTCCTGTCTCCTGCAGGTGTCTAAATGCCTATCCCAAGGGAAATAAGGTTGATTACTTGTCTTTGTTTCTTGAAGTCGCCAATTATGGATCATTACCTTCAGGATGGAGAAGACACGCACGATACCGCGTAACAATAGTTAATCAAAATTCGGAGAAACACTGTCAACTGAGAGGTGATTATTTCTTCTCAATGCTCTATTTGCAAGAGTTCTTGTCTCCAAATCTTTTAACAACGGTATGCAAATATCATAAACACACAATAATCAGTTGACCGCTACGGTTTCATTCTATCATTTATATATCAAACAAGGGATAGGTCAATTTTATGAGTCTTTCTTGTTGGTCTCTTTGCTGCGAGATTTTGTGTTGATGTTGCAGAATTCTCGTTTGCGCTGGAGTTTTATGTTGCTCAAGGGTGTTTTATTTTGGAGGTTTTAGATTTAGTTAAGAAGTTTTGTGACAAGTTGTAAACATTGTAGTTCACTCCACATGAGCATTAGGTAATGTAATGACTTATTCGATCCAAATGAACTGATTAGATGATTTCTGATAAGGATCTTACAGAAGCACAACAGTGGTTTGAGGATAAGTGTCCCAGCTGGGGACGTCTATCTGCGCTTCCTCTTAATGAAATTCATGCCAAAGATAGCGGATTTTTGGTAAACGGGGAGCTCAAAATTGTTGCAGAGGTAAAAGTTCTTGAAGTTATTGGAAAATTAGATGTATCAGAAGAAACTTCAACAATAACAGAAACCATGGATGTTAATGGCTTTCAACTTCTTCCTTCACAGGTAAGAAATCAATAATTATACACATGTTATGTTCTATAGTATGATGCTTTTGAGGTGTCTCTCAAAACTGTTCCCTGATATGGTTTTACATTATACACCCTTTTTGGATGCAGGAAAAATCCGTGAGCCGTATGTTTGAAAGACACTCAGAGATTGCATCTGAATTCCGTCCAAAGAACCAAAATATTAAGAGAGCTTACATGAGTTTTCTTCTCGATCTAATTGAGACTATGTGCCAGTCACCTCACGAGCTCTCTAAGGATGATATGTCTGATGCATATATTGGACTGGGATTCATGACAGAGGCAGGGTTTAAGTTGGATTGGTTGGAGAAGAAGCTTGATGAGGTGTCAGAAAAGAAGGAGAAAGAGCAGGTTAGTGAGACTCGGCTGCAAGGAATGGAGGAAGAGTTGAGGGACTTGAAGGAGAAGTGTTCAAACATGGAAGCTTTGGTGAAGAAAGAGAAGGGAGAGGTGTCGGCTGCAAAAGCTTCTCTCTCTTTCGACGATGTTGTTTAATGTTATTCATTTCTAAAGGCACTTGGAGTTTGATTCTTGCGTGGTGTTCTACTCTGTTCGTGGGCTCTCTTGATTTCTTAATGAGAGTCTTCTTAAAACTTAAGAGCATAAAAGAGACTCATAGCATGGAAAATTTCACAATATATGTTGTAAATCTAACTCTTTTGAATTCTGTGAAGGGAATGATCATAGAGTATAGAATCTATAAGATGTGATATTTACTAACAAATTCCTTAATTAGGACGCCTTGCATGTCAAAAGCCCTGACGTATGAATCAAGTAACAAAGAATTTTGTAGGGATTTTTGTTTGTAGGATATTTTCTGTCATATGAATGATCCAGTTTTAAGGTTTTGCCTTGAATTTCTCCATTTTTCTCAATGCCTTGATGAAGAAGTTATATCTCTGTGTATGAACATGGTTTGGACCACGAAGAGTTGTTGCCACTTACAAGCGTTTGAATCGATGGACTCCATTTAGCAATATTATTAATTCGTTATTATTCTAAAAAAAGTATCAAGTCACGATGATTCAAGGTCATTGCTCTTTACCAATGTTAATTAATTCGTAATTATGCCAAAGAGTATCGAGTCACACGATGAGTCAAGGTTATCTGATACGTATTCGCTCATGTTATTTAGGATACCTCCAATTCCCTAATTTTGTAGCTGTCGTTACGAAGGTTAATACTCTCACTTTTTCTCTTCCTAAATTGGAATGTTAACTTGAAAGCTTAAATATTCTCATGTCGAAGAAAGCAAATTATTGTGTGTCTAGTTCTAGTGAAGACGATGACTTTTCTTCGTCTGACGAATCGTCACCCGAAAATGATGAAACTTTAGTCAATGGGTTTCATGTTCTTGTTTCACAAGTAAGTTCGACATTTTCAACTCTCTGTTCTCTAATAGAATGTGATCATATCTTTTTTTTCTTATTGGTCAATATATGAAAGGAAAAGATTTAGCCTTTTCGGTTACATCTTTTTGGTGCACAGGAGAAGCAGGTGAGGGAAATGTTTATGAAACATCCAGATCTCACTTCAAAATTCAATTTAAAGAATCAGACGCTAAAGAATGCTTACATGGATGTCCTCCAGGCCCGTGACTATGACCACTTAAAAGAGGCATTGGCCTGTGGCCCATTTTTAAAAAAAAATGTTAGAGGCCTATTATTTTATTAGATCTACTATTAATTAAACATAAACTAAGTAACTTTTAATCAAATGACATAATTAAGGGTTATTAAAAAAAAACAACTAATTAGAAGTTGAAAAATAAAAAAAATAAATGAAATCTAGGTTGATACTTTCATTTTTTCTTCATTCACATTTTTTGTATTTCTCTATTATAAACAAGAACACAACCAAATAATAAGTAATCTATTTGCTATAATTATATTCATCTAACATTAGTTTTTATTATTTTATCTGATTAAAAATAACCCTACCATTATTTGAAATTTACTAAAGAAAATATGATATCTAAATCTTTAGTTTAAAATTGGAATAGTTATATAGGTTTTAAATAACATTAGTCTTATTTTCACTGGAATATATTACAAGAGATTAAATGATTTGACTATTATGTCTATCAAAAAAAATTTAGTTTAAAAATGATGATTTTGAAGTTTAATTAATGATTTTGTTGGAAAAATGGGAAAAGTATCATTTTAAAACTAGAATTTTTTTTTTATTACTTTAGTTTTTTGTTTTGACGATATGATTATGATTTTTTTTTTTTATATAAATTTGGATAAGTTTTTTTAGTAATTAGTCTTGCCTCCGGCCTTCATATGTCTAGCAATGGCTCTGATGTCCTCATTGACCTTATCGAAACACTGTGCAAATCAACTAAGGAGCTTTCCCTGAAAGATCTAAGCAAAGCAGATAATACGCTTTTTGATCTCACTAGGGCAGGCTTCAAGGTGAGTTGGTTGCGTCTGAAGTTGGAAGATGCTTACTTGAAGAAGGAAAAACAGAGAGTCAGTGGAGCTCGAATCAGAGAGCTCGAGGAACAAGTCAAGAAACGAAAGCTGACATTGTCCGATTTGGAATCCGATCTTAAGAAAGAGAAAGCTGCGGCTTTGGCTGCAAAATCTCGAGTTGGTTTTCGCGATGTTTATGAACTTTAGTCCGTTGTGTTTTTCGGTGAAGCTAAGGCTTCTTGATTAGAACCTCCTGCGGTATTTCACCTTTTAGAATGATGAGAATAGTCTTTTTGTTTTATCTTTCTTTCAGCAATTTCCTCTCCGGTGGATACTTCTTTTTCTTTCACTTTTTAGGTTTTTCTCTTGGTTACTTGTGAATCAAGTATCAAATGTGTTTTAGGGCTTTCCTTATATTATTTTGAATATGCGTACTTTATACAAAGTCGTTTATGTTATTTTTCTATTTTTTTTAACACAAAGTCCTTATTTTTAAAAATATAAGATATAACTGATCCTATATGTATATTGGCTATTGCTGAGTGCAATCTCAAAAGTAAAAAGCTAAAAAATTTGTTGTTTACTTCTATATACACCAAAAGTGAACCCTAGCGATTTCGCATTCAAGGATTTTAAAGTGGTTATCCTTTAATCTCCGATTCCTTCAACTTTGTTCGACTCCATGCATACTTGATACCTATGCCGCTTTTGTTGCTTGAGATTGATATTACTTGTTAATTGATTGTTTGATATACAAATTTGCGTGTGTTCTAGAGTTTTTTTTCTTCTTCACATTGTTTTCGAGTAGTTGTTTTTTTTTTTTTTTTTCAAAACATATTTTATTAGAAAATACGATTACATGATCAAAGTCATAATTTTGAAAGAACATTACTGCGAATGTAAAAATTAGTCACACCACGGAAACTATATATTATATCGAATCTTCCACTTCAATATAGACAAGTTGTTAGCTCGTGGAAAATATTTTAGCCACGAGGTCCCTTTCCACGACCATGATTATCACGCGGAGCCGATTCCAAATACAGTTGCATATCTTTTGTTTTTATTGTTGGTTTAACCGGTCTTTGTCTTAGGATTCGTTTCCCCAATGGAGCCAACAATTCCATCGGGTCAGGGTCTTCCGCCGAAACATTAGGTTCGTCATCAATCTCTGAAGAACCCAAAGATGCAAACCGGCCGGTTTGTACCTAGCTCTTTGAAGGACGATGACCTTTGAATACTAGTTTCTGCTCGAGTAGTAGCTGGTGATACTTGTTTGGAAGTAGGGGTCTATTTTGACAGAGCCATTTTCATTGCTAGTTTGGCATGTACCTAAAGGAGAAGAACGAATCTTAAAATTAGATGAAGTACCTGTTTCTGGAACCGTCTCCGTATTAGAAGATTGATCTTGAGGAGAGAGAGAGTAGCTTCAGTTGATACAACATCCTCTAAAATTGTTTCCACCAAAGTAATATCTGCAAGATATCGACACACTCTCAACACAACCTTTAACATTATTAGGATCTGATTTTGTTAAAAATTCAGTAGCCTTTTGAGAAGATGGAGGTGGTCGTTGGCTCGAAGTAGTTGCATTTAAGAGGAGGCATCGTGAAGACTTATGACCAAGTTGGCCGCATCCAGTACATGTAGATGGCAGCCATGAATAGAGAACCTCAACCATTGTAATAGCATTAGTATAATCAGTTAACGCAACTCGTTGAGGGAATGGTTTATCCAGCTTCACTTCAACTAGGATTTTCGCTCTTCCCATTTGTGTTGGGTCTAACCAAGGTTTTTCTGTCAACATTGGTTCCCCAATGCCGGACGCAATCCATTTGATACCAAGTATCGAATATAGTTGGTCTGGGATATTATTCAAAGTTAACCAAACCGGGATTGTAGTGACTTCTGGTACATTTATAGTATCTGTGCGAGCTGGAATAATCACACAATAGAATTTGTGAAGATTCGTTGTAATAGAGCTTCTTTAGGGTTTTCAAACACTTAGAATAAGATAGAATTAGGGTTTTGTTTTTTAGTCAAGATCAGAGCTGTAAACAGTGTCTCTATATGAAATTTCGGATCCTTGCAAGTGAAGGGGTACATGTCTATATATAGGTAAAATTGGGCGGTATGAACAGTTCCAGTCGAGGCGACTTGAACAGTTCCGGTCGCTGTGTGCCGGGCCGGTTGAGAGGGATTGAACAGCGCTGGAATGAACAGTGATGGGCCTTTGACGGGCCTGCGTTTTCTGGGTTTGACCGCTGAGCCGGTTAAACACGTGTTAAGCCGTTTGGTTTATCGATTCTTCTAGGGGAGATTTGACCCCTACAGTTAGCCCCCCAGTTCAGCAGTTTAGTTAAAAAGTGCTGAAGTAAGGGTGTCTGAAAAATCGATTCCCGCTTAGGCCGTTTAGCGTGTTAGCGGCGATACTGTCGAGCCCAAGTACTCAATACTGCGAGTCGGTTGTTGTTATTGACGAGTCGATTTCTAGTCTCGCGAATCTGCGAATTGGTTTTACTTGTGATCCGCGAGTCGTGCGAGAGTGCGAGGTGTCAAGGTAGATTTGTTCCGATATCTGCGAGCTGACTGAAAGCCTTCAAAACTGCGAGTTGACTTGATTGAATGAAACTGCTCGAAGATGCGAGGTGACGAGATGAAGATGTACAGACGTGCAAACAAGCCTCGGTAAAACCCTTGTCTAGAAAATCCAGTGGGAAAAACCAGACAAGGGGAAAAGAGCGCGAGTCGCACATTTACTCAAGTCATCGTTGTCGCCGAATTCCTAAGTTTTATGAAGAAAGTCGTGAGTTGATGAAAGTCGCGAGTTGACGAAATCACGAGTTGGTCAGATGAGGTCGCGAATTCGTTTGACGACGTCGAAGGCACGAGTTCATCGGACGAATTTGCGAGTTTGTTTCATCAAGTCACGAGCTGATCCATTGAGATGGAGTCGCGAGTTGATTTCTATGGAGAGAAAGTCGCGAGCTGATCCATTGAGATGGAGTCGCGAGTTGATTTCTATGGAGAGAAAGTCGCGAGCTGATCCATTGAGATGGAGTCGCGAGTTGATTTCTATGGAGAGAAAGTCGCGAGCTGATCCATTGAGATGGAGTCGCGAGCTGCGAGATGCTGAAGTCGCAGATTTATTCGTAAGTGAAGTCGCGAGGTCGCGCGATTCTTTGAAGATCAAAATCCTGAGAATATCGAAACTATGAAGTCGCAAAACAAATCAAGGAGGAGCTCGCGGAGTCGCATTTAGAGTCAGATAAAAATTGTGGAACCATAGATTTGGATCATCTCGCGAAACTGATCTTTTGAGCCCAGAGTCTTTGGGCCCATTAAGAAATGAGGCCCACCTCGAAAGTCGAACCGTCGAAAATGTCTTTATAAGAGGCAACACTTCCTTGATACTTCTCATTATTCTCATTCCTCCGAAAAAACAGGTTCGCTCTCTCCCCCTTTTCTATCGTTTTTCTTTCGAGTAATAGATAGAAATTTTGCCGTCCCATCACTTCGCCGCCGCCGTGTTCTTTATCGCCGCCGCAGTGTTCTTCAGAGAAACTGAAAAAACTAGTTTTGATCTAAAGAAAAATGTCGTCGACGAGCTCTTTTGCATCCGCGAAGTCTGCCGAACTCCCCGAGAAGGGAAAATCGGCCTAGGAGTATTCTCCCAATAGCGAGTCGATTGTAGATGCGAGTTCGAGTTGCAGTGGGGTCGGTGGGAAAGAGGAGGCGAGTCCTTCGGGCCGCGAAGAAGCGAGCCCTATTAGTCGAGATGATCGAGCAGGGGGCCATTCTCCTCTTGTCGAACTATTCTCTTATCCTACTCTCGCCTTAAGACGAAGTCGCGAGACGGGGGAGTCTACTTCGTCCATGCGAGCTGGACGAACTGGCTTTGAAGAGGGAGTTGGGACTTCGCATCCTTCGCAAATTGGCGAGGCCTCGACCACTGACGAGCGAAGACTGGTTGTGGAAATCCCACAACTCCGCGACGAGTCCCTTAGTCCTGCCGAGCTGCCTCTCCAAGTAAAGATCGAAGAAGGTAACTTGTCGTACAACTCTTTGGTAGAAAAAGAGAGACTGGAAGCTTGGGCTGCGTGCGGGCTGGCCGAGGTGGTCCAGAAGAAAAAGAAATCGAGGCGAAAGCAACGCCCGCCTCCAGGTTCCTCATGGTGCGATGAGGAATTTCTGGAAGACTATTGCTCAGAGTGCCGAATTCCCGACTCGGTCGAAATGATCGCGCCTTCTAACGAGCAGCGAGAAGACGATCCCCCTGCCGGCACGTTTACCGCCTACGCGTGTTGGTTTAAGGATTGTTACCTCACGTTCCCCATCCCTGCGCTGATTCTCCGGTTCGCGCGGGTTCACAAAATCGCGCTCGCGCAAATCAACTCGAGAGGGATTCGCCAATTGGTGGGAATTACGATGCGGGCAGCCGAATGTCGCGAGCCCATCGGAGTTCGCCATCTACACAACCTTCTTGAATGGCGCAAGCAATCCAACCCGGGAGGCATGAAGTACTACAATCTGGCGAGTCGTTCTCTTTATAAAATACTGGACGACTTCCCGAACAAAGATCATAGCTGAAGAAAATATTTTTTCTTCGTGCCGATATCTGCTGCGTCGGCCGAGGATGAACACTTAGTGGTGGCGAAGTGGGGGACACTTGGTAGATTTTCTCGAATGTTTAACACGCGAACTGTCCCTTTATGTTTTATACTAACTTTTCTGCCAATTTGTTTTTACAGCTAGCAGACTGCTATTCACTCCTGTTGCCAACATCGACGATTTGGTCAATAAGTTGAAGGCTCGGAAGTGCCTTTGGAATCATCACTTCAATCTTCGAAGGGTTATTCTAGCTCGCGAGTTCATTTCATACGACGAAGAAGGAGAAATCGAACAGAGCGAGTCCGTCGATCTAGAAATAATGCCTCCCAAGCTCACTTTCCGCGATCTCGCCAAGAGAAAAGCCGAGAAGGCTAAGAGAAAGGCCGACCCGAAGGCCACTGCTTCCATTGTCGAGACGTCCGAGCGGAGCGTCGACAAAGAGAATACTCCTGTTGCTGAGGGCGACGAAGCGGCTGCTGTAGCTGCGAGTGGTGCGTTGGCTGTTATTACTTCACAGCCAACTACCATTTCTGACGAGCCCGCCCAGCCTGAGGCCCAATTGCACCGGAAAAGAAAACGATCTGCCTCTGAGAAAGGCAAAGGCAAAGTTGGCGAGAAGAAGAAATCTCGTCGCGAGCTGCCGACTCTGTCCCCAGGGCAGACTATTCCTGGAAGTTCCGATGGGCTCTACACTGATCCCTTAGCCGCAGCTGCCATGATGGCTAAGGTTACATATCCGGGTGATCGTATGCCGATCCCGGAAAGGCTGGTAAAGAGCGAGCTCTACAAGGAGTTCGCGTCTCGCCAGGCCAATTCCACACTTTATTCTTTCTTTTTCATTTCGCTTTATTTCTCATAATGTCAACTCCTTCGCAGGCCATCGCCCATTTCAATAGGCTGATCATGTCGTATGATCAAGACTCGAGGTCTAAGGAGCTCTTTATAGGCGAGGCCAGGCAGAGAGAAGAGGTCGAGAAGGAACAAGTCGCGGCCCAAATGAGAAATCTTGCTGCTGAGCGAGATATGTATAAGAAGAGCTCTGACGACCTGGGCGTGCACCTTCACAGAGTCGGTAAGGAGAAGGAAAAGGTCGAGGAGAACAACGCCGAGCTGGTGAAGGAGCTATCTGCTCTGAAGGCGAGTCGCGAGCAGGATCTTGAAGAGGCTGTTTCTTCTGCGAGGCGATCTGCGGCCGCCGAAGTGCAAGGCCAACTTAACCGGGCTTACGAGCTGTTTCACCAGATGATGAAAAAGCCGATTAAGAAAATGGTCTATCTTGCACAAGCGGAGGCTAATCTCCAGCTCCTTAACGACATGGAGAATACTGAAGCAGAGGAGGCCTTCGATCCCAAGGCCGAGCGTGCCCTTTTAGCTGAAAACAAGGCGTCGCTCGGAAATGCCGACGAGATCTTCGACGCGATAGCACTCGAATTGAGGAAGACCTTAGGTAAGAACTATGTTGTCCCCATTACCGTAGCGGATATAGCTGCGTCTCCGCGAGTCGAGGTTGTTGCTAAGTCTGTTGGTATAAATGCAGCTTCTGGGTCGAACGATGGCTCTCTTGGTATGCGCTTGCGAAGCGCGAGTGAGGAGTTAAACGAGAGTGAGTCTGACGAAGCCGATGAGACCGTTGATCCGATCCCAGTTGCACCAACTGAACCTCTTCGCGAACAGGCTCCTTTGGAACAAGAACCCAAGGACGGCGAGGCTGCGAGTTCGGCTGCTATCATTACTCCAGCCGAAGACCAAGTGGTCGAAGAGGGCGAGCTGGCTTCTGAGGACAAAGAGGCCGAAGATGGCGAGACTGTCGCCTAATCCGGTCTTTGCAACAGTAGGATTTGTTTTTGTTTTTGCTTGAGGATTTTATGACTCGATTTTTGTTTTTGTGCCTGGATGGCTTTATCCAACTTGTAACAATACTTTTATGCCGAGTTGGTCGAGCAGATTTATATGAATGCCCTTAAGCAATTTCTTGTCTGTATTTTCGATTAGTAGTCTGTTGACGAGGCCTGTTAGAGCTTGTCTAAGGCGCATAGAAATGATGCGGTTTTAAGACGCTTAATGGCGATGCGGTTTTAAGACGCTTAATGGCGATGCGGTTTTAAGACGCTTAATGGCGAGGCGATTGATATCGCTGCCATGTTTTCTGCCATTTTAGACCAGTGTTGAGTGTAACTGGGTTTTGCGAGACGAACATCCTGGTTACGAGCTGAGAGTCGCAAAAAGCTTCTATCCTTGTTATTTTCAACGCTTTAGCCAATCGCAGACCTGCGAGTAGGGCCTCGTACTCTGCCTCGTTGTTCGATGCTTTGAAACCAAGGCGGAACGATTGTTCTAGAGATTTTCCATCTGACGATAGTCGAATGCCTACTCCCGATCCGTGTTTAGATGACGAGCCGTCGACGTGCAGTTGCCAGATTTGGGATGCAGAACTGTCTGCGAGTGTGTCCCTGATTTCAGACAAGGCTGCTGACTCTGGTAGTTCGATTAAAAAGTCGGCCAATACTTGTGTCTTGATCGTCGTCCTACTGCGATACTCGATATCAAACTCTCTTAGTTCAATCGCCCATTTGGCGAGTCTCCCGGACTGAGTCAGACTGTGGAGAACAGCGCGCAGTGGAAAAGTACTTAGAACCACGATCGAATGTGATTGAAAATACGGTCGAAGCTTTCGAGCCGACGTAATAACTGCGAGTGCAAGTTTCTCCGTCAAAGGATATCTTGTTTCTGCATCGGTTAGCGACTTACCAATATAGAAAATAGGCTTTTGCTCGGTGCCGTCTTCGCGAATCAGAACCCCACTAACTGCCGAGGTCGAGACCGCGATGTAAAGATAGAGCGGTTCGCCAGCTATCGGCTTTGTCAGAACAGGTGGAGTCGCGAGATACTGCTTCAACTTCTGGAAGGCTTCTTCAAATTTTTTAGTCCACTCGAAATCTTGTCGAGCTGCCCTCTTCTTATCCTTGAGCGTTTCATAAAAAGGTAAACACTTATCAGTAGAGCGCGAGATGAATTGGTTCAAGGCCACGACTCTGCCGTTTAGTCGTTGGACTTCTCTTTTCGTTTTTGGCGAAGGCATCTGGATGAGTGCGTCGATTTGCTTTGGATTTGCCTCGATCCCGCGACGAGTAACCATGTAGCCGAGGAACTCGCCGGACGTTACACCAAAGCGATACTTAGCCGGATTTAGCTTCATCTTATACTTGTTTAATAACGCAAAGCACTCTGCGAGGTGGCCGATGTGGTCCTTTTCCTCGAGTGATTTGACAAGCATGTCGTCAATGTAAACCTCCAACGTTTTGCCGAGTAAGCCCGCAAACATTTTATTTACCAATCGTTGATAAGTAGCCCGAGCATTCTTAAGTCCAAAGGGCATGACTTTGTAGCAATAGATTCCGCGGTCTGTGATGAAAGACGTTTTGTCGCGATCGCCGGGGTGCATAAAGATCTGATTATAGCCAGAGAAGGCGTCCATAAATGACAACAACTTGTTTCCAGATGTCGCCTTGACGAGGCGGTCGATGTGAGGAAGAGGGAAACTGTCTTTTGGGCATGCCTTATTCAAATCCGTGAAGTCTACATAGACTCGCCACTTGCCACTTTTCTTCTTCACGACGACTGGGTTCGCAAGCCACTCCGGATATCTGACCTCAGAGATCGAGCCGGCCTGCAAGAGTTTGTCTACTTCGTCATTTACCGCTTGAGCCCTATCAGGACCTAGTCGCCTTCGCTTTTGCTTTATAGGTTTGTAGGTCGAGTCCACGTTTAAATCATGACTGATGATGCCGATATCGATCCCGGGCATGTCTTCCACGGACCATGCGAATGTACCGACGTTTTTCTTGAGGAATTCGATGAGGTCGAGTCTGACGGCTTTGTCTAGTGTCGCGTCTATCTCCACGTATTTCTCTGGGAACTCGTCGTTTATACAAACCGATATGACAGGCTCGCAGGTCGGCCCCGCTCCTCTATCTTCAGCGGATTCCGCGATCTGTAGCTGGTATAAGAGGTCTGAGATTTTCTTGACGGGCTCCCTATCTGTCTTAATCTTTTTCCGCAGCTCGCTTGGGATCGGCACTGTCGCCTGACTTCTTAGTTTGTGCGCGGTCATGAAACAAGATCTTGACGCCGACTGACTTCCTCCGATTGTTCTGACTCCGCCCTTTGTTGGAAACTTGAGACAGAGATGATATGTTGAGGCGACGGCGCGCATCGAGTTTAGCCAAGGAGTTCCCATTATCACATTGTAAATTGCCGGGTTGTCTGAGACTGCGAACTCAACTATTTTAGTCACACCTTCCGCACTTACAGGAAGCTTGACCGTGCCGAGTGTCATCGTCGTCTCACCATTGAATCCGGTCAACGGCTTAGGATAGGATTCGACTTGTGCGAGGTCAAATTCCATACGCTTCAGAGCGTCTATGAAAATGATGTCAATTGTGCTCCTAGTGTCGATTAAAACGCGACCCGTGTCTCATCCTGCGACGGAGAGTCGGATGACAAGCGGGTCGTCATGAGGTTTGTCAATGTCATCGACCTCATTCTCTTCGAACTGGATGACATCGTTCGGGAACTTCGACGGTTCGGGTTTGTTCGCCCCTACCTCCGCTCTTCTTTGATAGGCTTTGATCGACGAGACGGTGTTAGAGCAGTAGCGCGAGCCGCCCATGATCATGTTTCGAGGCGCTTCGTCGTTTCGTCGGTCTCGCTTATTATTCCTGTTGTCTCCCGACGGGCCGTCCCCTTCTCTTGCATCGTCGAACTGCTCGAGCTGAAAATCGTTAACATTGATGTTTCCTCTGAGCTCGCCGGCGGCCAACTTTGCTGCGAGTCGCATGCCGAGGACTCTGCAATTAGCCGTCGAGTGTCCCTCCATCTTATGCAAGTCGCAATAAGCCGACTTGTCATACTACGATATTCTCGACCAAGTGTTGCCGCTAGCACGACCAGGGACGCCTCTTCCGCGGCCTCGCCCTCTTCCTCGACCGTAGCCGGGCGAGTCCACCTGGTAGTTATGGGCCCCCTTGAAACCTCCTTCACGTTGTACGAAATTGCCCGGCTTCCTCTTTGTCGCGACTGGGACTTCTTGCGGACTAGGATTCCTGGCCTTTCCATGCTTCTGGCTCAGGACTTTGGTTTCATCTTCGCTTCTTGAGAAGTCATTAGCGCGATGAAGCGCATCTTGAATTGACGAGGGCTCGTTGATTGCTATCTCCTTTCGGAAATCCGAGCTGTACCACAGAGCTTTTCGCAGGGCACTTAGGGCGGATTTGTCGTCAATCCCTTTTGCTTGAATAAGCATCGCTTTGAAGCGTTCAATGAAAACTCCCAAGGGCTCGCCGGCCGCTTGTGTTATAGTATAAAGGTCCGCCTCTGATGACCTGCGTTTGATTAGGACGAAATACTGCTTTAGGAAGGCCTCGGAGAGTTGGGCGAAGCTGTCGATAGAGTTCCTTTTCATTCCCGTGAACCAACAGAGGGCCGCCCCTTGGAGATGCTCCACGAATAGGTGGCAGCAACCAACATCGATTTCGTCGAGCCTGAAATTAGCTCGCCCCATTGCGATTGAGAACGCTCTGATATGCTCTGTGGGGTCGCCCTTTCCCTCGTAGATAGGAATCTTGAGCTTCCCTGGGTCAGATAAACGCGCCTTTGTTATTCGCTCGGTAAAAGGAGTAGTGCGAGCTTCTTCAAGAACACGGTCGAGTTCCGGTGCCTTGCTGGTTGCGCGATGGACGTGTGACCTCATATCCTTGAGATCGCGAGTGTTCTGCTGCAAGACGGCTCTGAGCTCGTCCATTTCTGTTAGCTGCGAAGCGACAGCTCTACGGGCGGTTAGGGCTTCGGCTTGTTCCATCCGTTGCATGTTTTCTGCGATTTCGCCCTCGTCCCGACTCTGGATACGACTAGTCGGTCGACTGGGCCGAGCTGCTCCAAATTCACGTCCTTCTGAATTGTCTGCGATTGCAGCTATGCCGCCGGGAGCGCCTGCGACAAGGACGGTTCCGTCTCTGAGAGGTGTTGGCGTATGATCTTCGCGAGTGCCACAAGCCGAAGGCGATGCCGCCTGGGAGAAGTTAAGAGCGAGCGGGGTGACGCGAAGCGCGTTACCTTGAGGTAGCCCTCGAGACTGACGAGTTGTCGACAAGGCCCTGATTTCAGTAGTCAGGTTGCTGTTGATCGTTTCCTGGTTTTGCGACTGCTCGAGCAACTGTTCGAGCATTGCTTTGAGTTAACCGAAATCCCCTGGTGTGGACGGGTCGGCCGAGTTTGTATTGGCGGTTGCCTGGTTCTCTGTCGGGACAGGTCTGCCTGCTTCCGCCCCCAACGCGGACTGGTTGATTAGCCCAGCCACAATGGGCTCGCTTGGACCTGAATCTTCGGTCGCTGGAGACTGCGGGTTCGTTATTGACATGTTGCGAGTAGCGGGTTCGTCTAAGCGTTCGTTTCGTGTAGGAAGCTAGTTGCGAGTAGCCCCCCTCCTTCTAGCGCCAAATTGTGCGAGCTGGAATAATCACACAATAGAATTTGTGAAGACTCGTTGTAATAGAGCTTCTTTAGGGTTTTCAAACACTTAGAGTAAGATAGAATTAGGGTTTTGTTTTTCAGTCAAGATAAGAGCTGTAAACAGTGTCTCTATATGAAATTTCGGATCCTTGCAAGTGAAGGGGTACATGTCTATATATAGGTAAAATTGGGCGGTATGAACAGTTCCAGTCGAGGCGACTTGAACAGTTCCGGTCGCTCTGTGCCGGGCCGATTGAGAGGGATTGAACAGCGCTGGAATGAACAGTGATGGGCCTTTGACGGGCCTGCGTTTTCTGGGTTTGACCGCTGAGCCGGTTAAACACGTGTTAAGCCGTTTGGTTTATCGATTCTTCTAGGGGAGATTTGACCCCTACAGTATCCGAAGGAGACCAAGGCGCAACAAACATTAGGCAGTCATCAACATGCCACAAACCCCTCTGCATAACCCATTTACAGGTTGATTCATCAGGAATGTGAAAAAGATACGATGACTCTCCTAATTTCCGAGTGAAGATTCTGCATTTCTTTCCCCAAATCCTACCGCTTGAATTAGACCCCAAGATGGAGCTGAGCAACGGTAAAATTGGCCAACTACATATTCCCTTTGGTTTTCCAAACCTCCTAGGAGAACATGACTAGGAATACATACCTTTGGGGTACCATCTTCTAAGTATTCAGGGATAGTAACCCTGTGGAGATTCCTAAGGCATTGATTCATCCTTGCTACCCATGGGAAGTCCTTGGAATGTTCCTTAAGAGACGCAGCTTCTGCTTCCGAACAAACCGAGCTTAGTTTCAAATTCTGAGGTACAACAAAGGTTTTTTTTTTTTTTTTTTGAAATAAATATTAAATTATATTCAAACATAAAACACACGTTTTTTACAATGAAATGTGACATTTTCGAAAAGATAGAGTTTTAACTCTTGTGGCAAACCATTCGGTTAAGCCCTCATCTAATGTGTGATCCCCCAGCTTTCGAATCGAATAGAATCGATTACGGATTGTTTTATCGATTATCTTCATGAGTCTAATAGGTGACAACGGTTGCTCTCCGTCTCTTCGGTTGTTGCGCTCTAGCCATACATGATATAAAGTAGTTTGAAAAATATATACCAAAAGAGGAACGTCTTTATTTTGCCGAGACTTTGGTCAGAGAAGAGTGCACTAAGTTCATCCCAATGATGAGTGTATCAGCTTCCAAGAAGTCTTTGGGTGAGAATTTTCCAGAGCCTTGATGAATAATTGCACCTAAAGAACAAATGATTCTGCGACTCTTCGACCTGATTACAAAGGACACAATGGTTTATACCCGCCCAAACACGAGTTCGATCACCTGTAGATAATCAATCAAGCATTCTAGCTATACTAAGAACGAGTACTTTGGTGTTGTGTGGGTAAACCACACACCGATGTACCAATTCCGCATAGGACTAGGCTGTCGAATTAAAATTCCATGTGCCCTTTGTGTTAAATTTCTTTTTAAATATCTCATCTCCACATCGCCAAAGAGGTGTATTAACTACCATAGTTCTCTCTCTCTAATCAGCCTGCTGATTTTGTCTTCGATATCGTTCAAAACCGCAACTCTGTGCCTTCGCCGTCGATGTGACAACAGATTTGGGAGTGATATTCCTATTGTTCCCACCCGAAAGAGCAGGCCAGTTGGAGTTATCAACCAACTGATTTGTTATGAAAGAAGTTGGAGTTATCAACCAACCTGCTCTGATACCAAATCTAGAATTTGAAAGACTATGAAACCCAAATAACAAAAAATAACTCTCTGTATTAACTTTAGAAAAATAACTCAAAACCTAAAGATCACAATCTCTCAAACTCATAAGCTATGCAACATCCTTGCATCTCCTTATATAGAGATTAGTCTACACAAATTTCCTTTTCTCTAAATTGAATAACTTCCTTTTTCCTTAGCTCTTTTAACATATTTAGATAACTCCTAAACATGTTTCCAATTCCTAATCTCTTTAGGATTGTGCTTGTGTTTCAAGCTTACTCCAACACCTTTGAGGATAGACGGAGCCAAAGACTGAGCATCACTGATCAACGAAGAGGGAGTTGTTATGGCTTGTGACACATTGGTATTGTCTTCCAATGGCTGTGGCAGAGAAGTGCAAAGGAGATTCTCGGAAGCCGGAGTAATCTCAGCTGGAATTACCGTGGAAGAAACTGATTTCACTGGAGCATGTAAAGAACTTAAGAACTTGGTTTATGAGAACAACACTTCTTATTATGTTTAGAAAACTAATCACAAAAACTAAACACCCAAATTCTCTTATCTTGATCACAACCCGATCAATGATATTTATAGGCTTAGCACACATTGCTATTGCCTTTTCTAGCTCTACAAGATAATGGAAACACACTTTCCTTTTCCTAATAAAACTAGAACTTTTTCTTTTGCTCTTATTTCTCCATAACCGATATGTATAGGAGACATGAGCTGCAAGTTATGCTGAAGCCTTAAACTCCAACCGCCTGAAGCCAAAGCTCCGACCAACAGTTTAGTAGAGGCCAACGCGGGTCTTTGGAAGAAGCATAAGAGACTACCTTTTTCTGCATCAACGCATCGTCTACAACCTTCTTTCCATCTTCGCCGATAACAAGGTTTTCGACTGGACGGAGCACCGTGTTAGATAATTCCTAAAAGGAAAATATACTTATTTGTTAAAGGGTAGTTTAATCAAATAAGGAAATTAGGGATTTGGGGTGAGCCTATATAAACAAACTTATGAAGGGTTGTTTCATAAGATTGTGTTGATCAAGTTGTTTGAGTTTTTGGTGAGATTTCTCAAATCAATAATAAGAAGGGTAGTTCTTACAATCTTGTTCTAAACACATCGGAATTACATTTGGTATCAGAGCTCGTGTTGGAAAATTACGTTGGTGAGAACGTTCTTTTTCTTGGGAGAGTTTTTGAACAAAACCTAGATATCAAACTAGGGTTTTGCCGTTCATAGAGGCAAACATGGAAGAGAAGATAGTTCCTACTTCGGCGAGGGAGAAGGAACCAAGTGTGTCCTCTATACAGTATCCGATGCTCACAGCCACGAATTACAACGTGTGGGCATTAAGGATGAAGGTGGCGTTAAAGGCAAACAGAGTATGGGATGCGATTGAACTTGAAGAAACAGATGGAGCAAAGAACGACGTAGCCACTGCGTTATTGTACCAATCGATCCCTAAAAACCTAATCGAAGAGATAGGAGACCAGAATTCGGCAAAAGGCATGTGGGAGTCACTCAAGAATCGATACGTCGGTGTGGAACGTGTGCGAGAGGCGAGACTTCAAACCCTTGGAGCTGAATTCGAACTCCTAAAGATGAAAGACACAGAGACGATTGAGAACTTTGTTGGAAGGATGTCTAGCATAGCTTCAAAATCTGTATCATTGGGCAAAGTCATAGAAGAACACAGGATGGTGAAGAAGTTTCTTAATGGCTTGCCTGAAAGAAAGTTTATTCATCTTGTAGCCTCCTTGGAGCAGACACTGAACCTCAACAAAACCAGTTTCGAAGATATTGTGGGAAGGCTAAAGGCCTACGAAGAGCGCATAAGTGGTGTAACTGAACGAGAAGATCAAAGTAAACTTCTGTTGAGTTACTCCAACAATCAAAATTGAGACAATGAAAGAGACAATGGGCAGAGAGGTAGAGGTCGAGGAAATCGCGGTAGAGGCATAGGTAGAGGACGATTCAATTCACAACAGCGGGAAAACAACAACTTCAACCGATTTAAGAAGGATCACTCCAAGGTTATTTGTTGGCGATGTGATACACAGGGTCACTTTGCAGATAAGTGTCCTGAGAGGAATCAAAATAGACAAGAAGCGAACATGGTGCAAACAGAGGTAGCTGATGCAGCACTATTTTCACATGAGATTATTTTCTTGAATGAGAAGAATATTACACCATGTGATTACGAGGAGGACCAAGGAGATCAAAGCGTTTGGTACTTGGATAATGGGGCCAATAATCACATGACTGGGAAGAAATCCTACTTTTCAGAATTGAATGAAAACATATGTGGGAGAGTAAAGTTTGGAGATGCGTCTTGTGTCGAGATAAAGGGAAAAGGATCCATCATCATTCAAGCTAAAACCGGTGAACAGAAACTAATCTCAGACATCTACTGGATACCGGATCTCAAAAGCAACATTATCAGCCTCGGACAACTAACAGAGATCGGGTGTGATGTGAGACTTAGGAGGAACTATCTCACAGTTCATGATGATGGTGGAAGGCTCTTAATGAATGTCAACTTTGATAGCATGAAAATTATGTCAAGGAAGAAGTTGGTTTATGGCTTACCTATTTTCGGAGAGGAAAAGAGGATTTGTGAAGACTGCTTGGTTGGGGAAGCAAACACACAAGCCATTCCCGAATGCAACAACGTACAGATCTAGCTACAAACTAGAACTGATTCATGGAGGCTGGTGTGGTCCGATCAATCCAGCAACGGCCGCAAAGAACCGGTATGTGTTTGTGCTTATTGATGATCATACACGGTACATGTGGACCATCCTGCTACGTGAGAAGAGCGAGGCACTTGACAAGTTTAGAAGCTTCAAAGTCATGGTGGAGAATGAGTGTGGAGGTAAGATAAAAACGTTTCGAACCGATAGAGGAGGTGAGTTTAATTCTATCGATTTTGAAACGTTTTGTGAAACTAATGGGATCTCAAGGCAGCTTACAGCTCCATACACTCCACAACAAAACGGAGTGGTGGAAAGGCGCAACCGTACCCTCATGGAGATGACGCGCACACTGCTTAGCACAATGGCATTGCCAAATTATATGTGGAGTGAAGCAGTAAGGCATGCCACGTACCTCATCAATCGAGTTGCAACCAAAGCTTTGAGAAATCAAACGCCTTATGAACTCTTCAAGGATCATAAACCAAGCTTGATTCATCTACGAGTATTCGGGTGTCTAGACTATGCGAGAGTTGAAGACGCCAACCTCAAGAAGCTAGATAGTAGAACACGAGTCCTTATCCACCTTGGAACAGAGCCGAGCTCGAAAGCTTATCGTTTGTACGATCCGGTAAACAAACGAGTTCATGTAAGTAGAGATGTGGTGTTTGATGAGTCTAAAGGATGGAAGTGGATAAACTTTCAAGATAAAAGACTAAGTGACTTGGAAATATTACGTGCGGAATGAAGAGATTTCGGTGAGGAAACAGAGAACAATGATTTGGAAGTCGGACCGACCGGTCCACTCCCCAGACCGGTCGATCCCCAAAGCTCGGCAAGGAGGACGGAGTCCCTGGAATCCGGACCGACCGGTCTCTTCCCCAGACCGGTCGATCCTTCAACATCCGGAAACAGAGCGGAGGCTCTGGAATGTGGACCGACCGGTCCATCTCCAAGACTGGTCGATCCTCAAGGCATTGGAACCGTTCTGGAACAGGGACCGACCGGTCTATCCCCCAGACTGGTCGATCCTGTTGATGCAGATTCGGGAGAAGTTGTGATCTTGAGAAGATCTGTTCGTGAGAGAAAACTGCCTAAGAAGCTTGAGGAGTACTTGTTGATTGCAGACTTGATGGGTGAAGAATTACTCCTAACGATCGATGGTGAACCAAGCTCATATCAAGAAGCAAAGGAAATCAAAGAACTCAGAGAAGCAACTTGTGCAGAAATCGATTCAATAATCAAGAACAACACTTGGATACTAGTCAATAAGCTGAATGGAGTCAAGCCAATTGGTCTTAAGTGGGTATTCAAGACCAAAAGGAATTTGAATGGAAGCATCAATAAGCATAAGGCGAGATTGGTAGCTAAGGGATATGTTTAGAAGTATGGTATTGACTATGACGAAGTGTTTGCACCAGTGGCGAGACTGGAAACAATTCGATTTTTGATCGCTCAAGCTGCTGCAAACGGATGGGAAATTCACCATATTGACGTTAAAACGGCATTCTTGCATGGGGAGTTGAAACAAGAAGTTTACGTCTATCACCCAGAAGGGTTTAAGAAAAAGGGGGAAGAACACAAAGTCTACAAACTTCAAAAGGCATTATATGGACTGAAACAGGTGCCAAGAGCATGGAACACAAAGCTCGATCAGATTCTGAAGAACCTGGGATTCGAGAAGTGCTCTAAGGAACAATCCGTGTACAGGAAAACAGAGAAACAGCAAGAGCTAGCTGTGGCTGTCTACGTTGATGACTTATTCGTAATGGGGACTACATTGAAGATTATCAATGATTTCAAGCAAGGGATGGCGAATGAGTTTGAGATGTCAGACTTAGGCAAGCTAAGTTACTATGTCGGGATTAAAGTCTCTCAGACTGCAGAAGGCATAACTCTCAGACAACAGAGGTATGCAGAGAAGATTCTCGAAGAAGCTAAGATGGACGACTGCAACAAAACTAATATACCAATGGAACCAGGCTTGAAGCTAAGCAAAGCAGAGGAAGAAGAAGAGGTCGATGCAACACACTATCGAAAGATGGTGGGATGCTTGAGGTATTTATTACACACACGACCTGATCTTGCATTTGCAGTGGGAGTTTTAAGCAGGTATATGCAGAGCCCGAGAACATCTCATGAGGCAGCATTGAAGCATGTTCTCAGATATCTGCAGGGAACTAAAGGTTATGGTCTTAACTTCAGAAGAAGAGGTGACAAGAAACTTTTAGGTTTCAGCGACAACAGTCATGACATAAGTCCAGACGATGGAAGAAGCACTGCAGGTCATGTGTTTTACTTCGGGACATCACCAATCACGTGGTGCTCACAGAACAGAAGCAACCAACAGTTGCTCTGTCATCCTGTGAAGCAGAGTTCATGGCAGCTACGGAAGCTGCAAAACAAGCTGTTTGGTTGCAGGATTTGCTACATGAAGTGACGGGTATGAATCAAGAGAGTGTCACATTATTCATTGACAACAAACCAGCAATAGCTTTGTCGAAGAATCCTGTTTTTCATGGAAGGAGTAAGCACATTCAGAAGCGATATCATTTCATACGTGAGTGTGTTGAAAATGAGCATATAAGCGTGGAGTTTGTTCCTGGAGAAGAGCAAAGAGCGGACATCTTAACCAAACCATTGGCGAGAATGAAGTTTGCAGAGATGAGGAAGCTTATTGGTGTGGAAGACCTTAATTCGGGATTAGGAATTAAGAGGGAAAATGTTAGATAATTCCTAAAAGGAAAATATACTTATTTGTTAAAGGGTAGTTTAATCAAATAAGGAAATTAGGGATTTGGGGTGAGCCTATATAAACAAACTTATGAAGGGTTGTTTCATAAGATTGTGTTGATAAAGTTGTTTGAGTTTTTGGTGAGATTTCTCAAATCAATAATAAGAAGGGTAGTTCTTATAATCTTGTTCTAAACACATCGGAATTACACACCGGTGATAGAAGAATGAGATCCATTCTCCTTTCCGACGACGGCATAATGAAATCGAAGTCAATGGCTAGAGAATCATGGTTCGTGATTGGAGAAGAGGAAGTCATGGCAGAGATCGAGAGAAAGTCTTGAGAACTAGCCGGCGACGACTCCACAGCGGCGGATTCGTCGAGGAAGTGTCGGAAGTTGTTATGTCTCTCGTAGTTTGATCGTGAAGAAAACCTACTTTAATTGGCGCACTTGATTAGAGAGTACTAGTGCTCGTTGTCCCTGGTCCTTTTTACAACACTAAAGCCTAACCATATCAACTAAGCATTGACCGTTTAATTTAGTCTATTTAATTTCACAGCGTTGCACCTAGAAACAAAATTGTGGCTGAATATCAATTGCTTGCACTAGAATCTAAGATTTTAGTTGGTCTGATTTTGTATCTCGAGACTCAAGAGTGTGTTTTATCGGGATTAAATGGTTTTATGAATTTTGGATGTGTCACAATCAGTTGAAAGTAGGTTCTGGTATTTGTTTGCAAGAAATCTTTTATCACATGTCAATGGAGAAGACAGTTTCTAAGAAGTTTGGTTGGGTGATAAAGAATTTCTCCTCTTTTCAACATTCTGAGGGGACTTATTATGTTCCAGTCGTTATCGGTGACTGCCAATGGTAAACTAGTTTTCAAGTTTGTTAATTGATTTTTAGATTGAGGTGATATCGAGTTTGATGATTCTTGTTGTTTAGGTTTTTCTTGCAGGCGTCTTTTGGCCTATCGCAATCATAGAGTAGATTACTTGTCACTGTATTTAGAAGTTGCTGATGGTTTTCAATTATTGCCTTCTGGATGGAGAGGATACGTCAAGCTTCGCTTAAGTGTAGTAAATCAACTTAAGCAAAAACTCTCTGTGCAACATGGTGACTCTTATAACTTCAGTCTGGTTAATTACTAGTTGATTCGTTTTGCTAAAATGGTCTTATAGTAGAGAATTTACATCGTTTTGACCATAGCAACGCTAGAAAATCATCGATCATCTTATGCCGCAAGAAAGGTTGTAATGACCTGTTGTGCAATTTTTTTTGTGTTGACTAGAGTCCTATGTTTATTTGTGGGGTGAATTGTTTAGATCTTACTCTTAATTATGGTTTATTTGATGTTCACTACACACGGTGCGTAGTTTGTTGTTGATTATCTAATTGAGGGGTGAAATATTACAGAAACACATGGATGGTTTGATCAGATTTCCCGTATATGGGATTTTCAAGAAATGCTTCCCCCTGCACAACTTCATGCCAAATGTGGTGGATTTCTTGTAAACGATGAAGTCATGATTGTTGCTGAGGTAGAAGTTCTTGAAGTTATTGGCACAGAGGAATCTATAGGTTCATTTGAACCTACGGGAGAGATGGAACGAGATAATGGTGCAAAGTCTAATGATTCACTCAGCAAGACTCAAGAAGTGAAGGGAAGCATTGATGTTAATGGGTTTCAAGTTCTTCCTTCACAAGTAAGATACTTAAGAATGGAGAAATTAATAACGTCTTCGTTTGTTTTCACTCTCAAAAGCTTTGTACAACTTTCTTTTCCCTCGCAGGTAGAATCTGTGAGACGTATTTTCGAAAGACATCCTGACATTGCATCAAGATTTCGTGCAAAGAACCAACATCTTAGGACAACATGCATAAGTTTCCTGCTCAGAATAATCGAGACATTGTGCCAATCACTTCAAGATCTTTCAAATGAAGATTTTGTCCAAGCTGACATTGCGTTGACATACTTGAAAGAAGCGGGGTTTAAGGTGGATTGGTTGGAGAAGAAGCTGGATCAAGTAAAAGAAAATAAGGAGAAAGGACAGTTTGATTTGGCTATGCTCCAAGAAATAGAACAACAGCTTCGTGACTTGACGGAATGGTGCGAGAGGAAGAAATACAGAGGTTTTGTCCATTGGAGCTTCCCTAAAGTTTGATGATGTTGTTTGATCACTTGACTTTATAACGCGTTTTTGTTTTTTTTGTGATCGTGATTTTACAAAGATTTGTAAATCCTATTTTCAAATCTATTGAAATATCAAAACGAATAAACTTTCCTAACTTTGACTTGTTTGAGTTTAGGTAGCTCAACCTCTTTTCTGTTGGGTCATCTACACACACTAGGCCCATTCACTTTCTCCCCTCAAGTCACGGCAAGTAGGCATTTCCAAAACTTTATCTTAACCGTATTTATAACCGTAACCGTTTCGGGTTTCAACCGTAACCAACCGTAACCGTATAAATGGTTAAAATCTTTAACCGTTAACCGTTGATTAATTAAGGTTAAAAAATTTACTAACCGTAACCGTATATTAACCGTAACCGTCTCAAACCGTCGGTTAACCGCCGGTTAAACAGTAAATTTATAACCATAACCGTTTTTAAAAAATATAATAGATTAAAACTTAATTATGTATAATTCTTTTTTCTTTATCATTCATTAGATTTACATACATTTTGCTAGGAAATTTAAATATATATTATGTAGTTGTTATTTCTATATTTTTATGAATCATTTGTTAATTAATATTCTCAAGACCAATAATTATTTTTCTCAGATTAAAATTTATGGTTGTTCAAAAAAAAAAAAGTTATTTTTTCTCTCATTAACATTTGTTTCCTATTCTTTCCATTTAGTTCATAGCATAAACTTTTTTTTCTTTACTTCATAACATAAACCATCTGCCCATTAATAAGAAGAGTTTTAATTTTTAAAAAAGTATTCATAAAAATTCAATAAAAAATAGTTGTGTCCCACCCCACCATTTCCATCAATATGGATCAAAACTAATCGGTAACCAATGATGTTTTTTTAAAAAATATTATAATATTAACCATATTATTATTATTAAGTAGCCGTAACCGTTTCTAACCGTAACCGTACTAACTGTAACCGTATCTAACCGTAGCCGTTTTAACCGTATACTAAATGGTTAAGGTTAAAATAACCATATATTTTAACCGTAACCGGTGGTTAATTAACCTTAACCGTAGTAACCGTAACCGTAACCGTGGTCATGCCTAACGGCAAGTCTCTCTTTCCTTGTTGTTGACTTTGACGTTGACTTGCTTTCTTCTTCTTCTTCAATGCTTCAGATTTTCTTTGTTCTTCATCTTCCTTCTCATTGATTTCACTTTCCTTTGGGTAGATTCAATCAAGGATTCAATTCCAATGATCTTTGAAACCGAATTGCTCCGGAGGTTGATGATGATTTGGTAAAGCAATGATCTTTCGTTTGAGCAGAGTTTAAAGCAATGGCTAAAGTTAAACTCTTCTCGTAGAAGACATCATCCAATCTCTCTCTTTCTCTTCGTCGCTAGGGTTTTCTAAATCTACTTCTCTTAAACCCCCCAAGAAACCTTACCATACTTAGATTCAAAGCACATTGTATGTGAATCAGTCACCGGAGACTGCGATTGATTTGTTCGATTACAAAATTGCGTACCCGATTCAGGTTTCTGAGCGACGAGGAAATGGAGAAACGATTCGGTTGGGTTTTGAAAAGATTCTCCTTTTCGGAAAATGAGTTGTTCTACTCTCGCCCCTTCGTCGTTGACGGCTGCAAATGGTAAATAGAGAAATGAAGAACAAAGAAACATTTACGTTTCTTGGGCGATTGATTTGATTTTTAGATGGATTTTTTTTTTTTTTCCTGTACAGGCGCATTCTTGCTTCTACCAAGGGAGATGGGAATGAGTATTTGTCTATGTATCTGGAACTTGCGGAACCTGCATCTTTGACATCAGGATGGAGAAGAGAAGTGAAATTTTGCCTCAAGCTTATGAATAAGATGTGGGAAAAATCAACCAAAGTGTTAGGTGACTACATCTTTGAGCTCTGGATCAAGTAAATTGATTCTCTGTATCTGTTTTATTGTATTTATAGTATCCTAAGTGCTTGTTGTGGTTAGAATCAGTTGATGAGTCAAAGCTATTTCCTTTTCTATTTGTGGACATAGCAGAAGGGAAAAGCTGGTTCGATGCAAGTGATTATGGTTGGGGTTTTAAAGAGTTTTTGCCTCTTTATGAACTTCATGCTAGAGGTAATGGATTTCTGGTGAGAAACAAACTCTATATAGTTGCTGAGTTACAGATTCTGTGCGAACTGGAATAATCACACAATAGAATTTGTGAAGATTCGTTGAAATAGAGCTTCTTTAGGTTTTCAAGCACTTAGAGAAAGATAGAATTAGGGTTCTTGAGATTGTTCTTATTAACCAAGATCAGAGCTGTAAACAGTGTTTTTATAAGAAATATCGGATCCCTCACATGTGAGGGGGTACATGCTTATTTATAGACAAAATAGAGCGGTTCGGATGAACAGTGTTGGGCTTTTGACGGGCTTCCGTCTTCTGGGCTTGACCGATGAACTGATTTGATGAAAACGACGTCGTTTAGGTTTATCGACTTTTCTAGAGGGGATCCGACCCCTACAGTTAGCCCCCCCAGTTCAACAGTTTTATAAGTAAAAAGTTGAAGTAAGGGTGTCCAAGTGAAGAGTCGATTTCCGCTTTAGACGGTTTACGTGTTGATGATGATGTCTAGCCAAAATGACGGCGAGCTGGCCGAGTGTGAAAATTGACGAGCGAGTCGACATCGATCCTTCAAAGCCGCGAGCTGGTCGATATCGTAATATGTGAGTTATCTTTGAGGAAGCGAGTCGATGAGATGATCTGGGGATGAAGCTGCGAGTCGATCGTGCCCGTAGTTCGTGAGCAACTGAAGGCGCGAGGTGACGAGACGTAGATACATATGTGTCTGGACGAGCCTCGGTAAAAACCTTGTCTAGAAAAACCCAGTGGGAAAAAGCAAGATCAAGGAAAAAGAGCACAAGTCACACTCATTATAGTCGCGAGTTGATTTTCATGGAGAGAAAGTCGCGACCTCATCCATTGAGATGGAGTCGCGAGTTGATTTCTATGGAGAGAAAGTCGCGAGCTGATCCATTGAGATGGAGTCGCGAGTTGATTTCTAAAATGAGAAAGTCGCGAGCTGTTCCATTAAGATGGACTCGCAAGTTGATTTCTAAGATGAGAAAGTCGCGAGCTGATCCATTAAGATGGACTCGCAAGTTGATTTCTAAGATGAGAAAATCGCGAGCTGATCCATGAGATGAAGTCGCGAGTTGATTTCTTTGGAGAGAGTCGCGAGCTGATCCATTGAGATGGACTCGCAAGTTGATTTCTAAGGAGAGAAAGTCGCGAGCTGCGAGTTGCTGAAGTGAAGTCGCGAGGTCGCGCCATTTTTTGAAGATCAGAATTCTGAGAATATCGAAACTATGAAGTCGCGAAAAAAATCAAGGAGGAGCTCGCGGAGTTGCATTTCGAGTCAGATAAAAATTATGGAACCATAGATTTGGATCAATATCGCGAAACTGTTCTTTTGAGCCCAGAATCTTTGGGCCCATTAAGAAATGAGGCCCACCTCGAAAGTCGAACCGCCAAAAATATCTTTATAAGAGGCAACGCTCCCTTGACACTTCTCATTATTCTCATTCCTCCGAAAAAACAGGTTTGCTCTCTCTCCCTTTTCTATCGTTTTTCTTTCGGGTAATAGATAGGAATTTTGCCGTCCCATCACTTCGCCGCCGTCGTGTTCATCATTGCTGCCGCAGTGTTCTTCAGAGAATCTGAAAAACTTCTAAGTTTTGATCCAAAGAAAAATGTCGTCGACGGGTTCTTTTGCATCCGCGAAGTCTGCCGAGCTCCCCGAGAAGGGAAAATCGGCCTGGGAGTATTCTCCCAATAGCGAGTCGATTGTAGATGCGAGTTCGAGTTGCAGTGGGCTCCTTGGGCAAAAGGAAGCGAGTCCTTCAGGCAGCGAGGAGGCGAGCCCCATTAGTCGAGAAGATCGAGCTGGAGGCCATTCTCCTCTTGCCGAACTGTTCTCTTATCCTACTCCCGTCTTAAGACAAAGTCGCGAGACAGGAGAGTCTACTTCGTCCATGCGAGCTGGACGAACTGGCTTTGAAGAGGGAGTTGGGACTTTGCATCCTTCGCAAATTGGCGAGGCCTCGACCACTGACGAGCGAAGACTGGTTGTGCAAATCCCACAACTCCGCGACGAGTCCCTTAGTCCTGCCGAGCTGCCTCTCCAAGTAAAGATCGAAGAAGGTAACTGGTCGTACAACTCTTTGGTAGAAAAAGAGAGACTGGAAGCTTGGGCTGCGTGCGGGCTGGCCGAGGTGGTCCAGAAGAAAAAGAAATCGAGGCGAAAGCAACGCCCGCCTCCAGGTTCCTCATGGTGCGATGAGGAATTTCTGGAAGACTATCGCTCAGAGTGCCGAATTCCCGACTCGGTCGAAATGATCGCGCCTTCTAACGAGCAGCGAGAAGACGATCCCCCTGCCGGTACGTTTACCGCCTATGCGTGTTGGTTTAAGGATTGTTACCTCACGTTCCCCATCCCTGCGCTGATTCTCCGGTTCGCGCGGGTTCACAAAATTGCGCTCGCGCAAATCAACTCGAGAGGGATTCGCCAATTGGTGGGAATTACGACGCGGGCAGCCGAATGTCGCGAGCCCATCGGAGTTCGCCATCTACACAACCTTCTTGAATGGCGCAAGCAATCCAACCCGGGTGGCATGAAGTATTACACTCTGGCGAGTCGTTCTCTTTATAAAATACTGGACGACTTCCTGAACAAAGATCATAGCTGGAAAAAATATTTTTTCTTCGTGCCGATATCGGCCGCGTCGGCCGAGGATAAACACTTAGTGGTGGCTAAGTGGGGGACACTTAGTAGATTTTCTCGAATGTTTATTGCGCGAACTGTCCCCTTATGTTTTATACTAACTTTTCTGCCAATTTGTTTTTACAGCTAGCAGAGTGCTGTTCACTCCTGTTGCCAACATCGACGATTTGGTC
Organism: Draba incana; assembly: GCA_963576765.1. Taxonomy (NCBI): domain Eukaryota; kingdom Viridiplantae; phylum Streptophyta; class Magnoliopsida; order Brassicales; family Brassicaceae; genus Draba; species Draba incana. The sequence continues at coordinate 5,095,546 of OY755216.1, forward strand.
AATAAGTTGAAGGCTCGGAAGTACCTTTGGAATCGTCACTTCAATCTTCGAAGGGTTGTTCTAGCTCGCGAGTTCATTTCCTACGACGAAGAAGAAGAAATCGAACAGAGCGAGTCCGATGATCTAGAAATAATGCCTCCCAAGCTCACTTTCCGCGATCTCGCCAAGAAAAAATCCGAGAAGGCTAAGAGAAAAGCCGACCCAAAGGCCACTGCTTCCATTGTCGAGACATCCGACCGGAGCGTCGACAAAGAGAATACTCCTATTGCTGAGGGCGACGAAGCGGCTGCTGTAGCTGCGAGTGGTGCGTTGGCTGTTATTACTTCACAGCCAACTACCATTTCTGACGAGCCCGCCGAGCCTGAGGCCCAGTTGCACAGGAAAAGAAAACGATCTGCCTCTGAGAAAGGCAAAGGCAAAGTTGACGAGAAGAAGAAATCTCGTCGCGAGTTGCCGACTCTGTCCCCAGGGCAGTCTATTCCTGGAAGTTCCGATGGGCTCTACATTGATCCCTTAGCCGAAGCTGCCATGATGGCTAAGGTTACATATCCGGGTGATCGTATGCCGATCCCGGAAAGGCTGGTAAAGAGCAAGCTCTACAAGGAGTTCGCGTCTCGTCAGGCCAAGGTAATTTCACACTTTATTCTCTTTTTCATTTCGCTTTATTTCTCATACTGTCAACTCCTTCGCAGGCCATCGCCCATTTCAACAGGCTGATCATGTCGTATGATCAAGACTCGAGGTCTAAGGAGCTCTTTATAGGCGAGGCCAGGCAGAGAGAAGAGGTCGAGAAGGAACAAGTCGCGGCCCAAATGAGAAATCTCGCTGCTGAGCGAGATATGTATAAGAAGAGCTCTGACGACCTGGGTGTGCACCTTCACAAAGTCGGTAAGGAAAAGGAGAAGGTCGAGGAGAACAACGCCGAGCTGGTGAAAGAGCTATCTGCTCTGAAGGCGAGTCGCGAGCAGGATCTTGAAGAGGCTGGTTCTTCTGCGAGGCGATCTGCGGCCGCCGAAGTGCAAGGCCAGCTTAACCAGGCTTACGAGCTGTTTCACCAGATGATGAAGAAGCCGATTAAGAAAATGGTCTATCTTGCACAAGCGGACGCTAATCTCCAGCTCCTTGACGACATGGAGAATACTGAAGCAGAGGAGGCCTTCGATCCCAAGGCCGAGCGTGCCCTTTTAGCTGAAAACAAGGCGTCGCTCAGAAAAGCCGACGAGAACTTCGATGCGATAGAACTCGAATTGATGAAGACCTTAGGTAAGAACTATGTTGTCCCCATAACCGTAGCGGATATAGTTACGTCTCCGCGAGTCGAGGTTGTTGCTAAGTCTGTTGGTATAAATGCAGCTTCTGGGTCGAACGATGGCTCTCTTGGTATGCGCTTACGAAGCGCGAGTGAGGAGTTAAACGAGAGTAAGTCGGACGAAGCCGATGAGACCGTTGATCCGATCCCAGTTGCACCAACTGGTAAATCTCGTTATCTGTTGCCATCACATCCGTTGTTTCGTCTGTGCCGACTGTATCAGACTGATTGGGATCCATCAGATCCGGTTCGACGTTATCTTTGGTGTGGTCCAGGTCCATCAGGTCTGCAGCGGAGCGAGCGGGCGAGCCATTGCTTAGACCTGCTTTTTGCTTCGCTGCCTGAGATCTTGTTAGGACGTTGACTGCTTTTGCGATTGCGATACTCGGTTCTTCAATGAATTCGACCTTGACAATTCTTTGAAGATCTTTATCTAGCTTTGCGGTCGAGCCGAGTGATGCGAGGGCATCCACTTGGGAGTTTTCCGACCTTGGAATTCTTGTCAAGGTGAACAGATCGAATTCAGCTGTTAAAGTTTTGACAAGAGTGAGGTATGCTTCCATGCGCTCGTCCTTTGTCGCGTATTCGCCGTTGAACTGATTCACGACGAGCTGAGAGTCGCAAAAAGCTTCTATCCTTGTTATTTTCAATGCTTTAGCCAATCGAAGACCTGCGAGTAGGGCCTCGTATTCAGCCTCGTTGTTCGATGCCTTGAAACCAAGGCGGAACGATTGCTCTAGAGATTTTCCATCTGACGATAGTCGAATGCCTACTCCCGATCTGTGTTTAGATGACGAGCCGTCGACGTGCAGCTGCCAGATTTGGGATGCAGAACTGTCCGCGAGTGTGTCTTCGATTTCGGATGAGGCTGCCGCCTCCGGTAGTTTGATTAAAAGTCGGCCAATACTTGTGCCTTGATCGTCGTCCTACTGTGATACTCGATATCAAACTCGCTTAGTTCAATCGCCCATTTGGCGAGTCGCCTGGACTGAGTCGGACTGTGGAGAACAGCTCGCAGTGGAAAAGTACTTATAACCACGATCGAATGTGATTGAAAATACGGTCGAAGCTTTTGAGCCGACGTAATAACTGCGAGTGCAAGTTTCTCCGTCAAAGGATCTCTTGTTTCTGCATCGGTTAGCGACTTACTAATATAGAAAACAGGCTTTTCCTCGGTGCCGTCTTCGCGAATCAGAACCCCACTAACTGCCGAGGTCGAGACCGCGATGTAAAGATAGAGCGGTTCGCCAGCTATCAGCTTTGTCAGAACAGGTGGAGTCACGAGATACTGCTTCAACTTCTGGAAGGCTTCTTCACATTTTTCAGTCCACTCGAAATCTTGTCGAGCTGCCCCCTTCTTATCCTTGAGCGTTTCATAAAAAGGTAAGCACTTATTAGTGGAACGCGAGATAAATCGGTTCAAGGCCGCGACTCTGCCGTTTAGTCGCTGGACTTCTCTTTTCGTTTTAGGCGAAGGCATCTGCACGAGTGCGTCGATTTGCTTTGGATTTGCCTCGATCCCGCCACGAGTAACCATGTAGCCGAGGAACTCGCCGGACGTTACACCGAAGCAACACTTAGCCGGATTTAGCTTCATGTTATACTTGTTTAATAACGCAAAGCACTCTGCGAGGTGGCCGTTGTGGTCCTTTTCCTCGAGTGATTTGACGAGCATGTCGTCAATGTAAACCTCCATCGTTTTGCCGAGTAAGCCCGCAAACATTTTATTTACCAATCGTTGATAAGTAGCCCCAGCATTCTTAAGTCCAAAGGGCATGACTTTGTAGCAATAGATTCCGCGGTCTGTGATGAAAGATGTTTTGTCGCAATCGCCGGGGTGCATGAAGATCTGATTATAGCCTGAGAAGGCGTCCATAAATGACAACAACTTGTTTCCAGATGTCGCCTCGACGAGGCGGTCGATGTGAGGAAGAGGGAAACTGTCTTTTGGGCATGCCTTATTCAAATCCGTGAAGTCTACACAGACTCGCCACTTGCCACTTTTCTTCTTCACGACGACTGGGTTCGCAAGCCACTCCGGATATCTGACCTCAGAGATCGAGCCGGCCTGCAAGAGTTTGTCTACTTCGTCATTTACCGCTTGAGCCCTATCAGGACCTAGTCGCCTTCGCTTTTGCTTTATAGGTTTGTAGGTCGAGTCCACGTTTAACTCGTGACTGATGATGCCGATATCGATCCCGGGCATGTCTTCCGCGGACCATACGAATGTACCGACGTTTTTCTTGACGAATTCGATGAGGTCGAGTTTGACGGCTTTGTCAAGGGTCGCGCCTATCTCTACGCATTTCTCTGGGAACTCGTCGTTTATACAAACCGATATGACAGGCTCGCAGGTCGGACCCGCTCCTCTATCTTCAGCGGATTCCGCGATCTGTAGCTGCTATAAGAGGTCTGAGATTTCCTTGACGGGCTCCCTGTCTGTCTTAATCTTTTTCCGCGGCTCGCTTGGGATCGGCACTGTCGCCTGACTTCTTAGTTTGTGCGCGGTCATGAAACAAGATCTTGACGCTGACTGACTTCCTCTGATTGTTCTGACTCCGCCCTTTGTTGGAAACTTAAGACAGAGATGATATGTTGAGGCGACGGCGCGCATCGAGTTTAGCCAAGGAGTTCCCATTATCACATTTTAAATTGCCGGGTTGTCCGAGACTGCGAACTCAACTATTTTAGTCACACCTTCTGCACTTACAGGAAGCTTGACCGTGCTGAGTGTCATCGTCGTCTCACCATTGAATCCGGTCAACGGCTTAGGATAGGATTCGACTTGTGCGAGGTCAATTTCCATACGCTTGAGAGCGTCTATGAAAATGATGTCAACTGTGCTCCCAGTGTCGATTAAAACGCGACCCGTGTCCCATCCTGCGACGGAGAGTCGGATGACAAGCGGGTCTTCATGAGGTTTGTCAATGTCATCGACCTCATTCTCTTTGAACTGGATGACATCGTTCAGGAACTTCAACGGTTCGGGTTTGTTCGCCCCTACCTCCGCTCTTCTCTGATAGGCTTTGATCGACGAGACGGTGTTAGAGCAGTAGCGCGAGCCGCCCATGATCATGTTGCAGATTTTCTGTTTCGAGGCACTCTGGCCATCATTACCGTTTCGTCGGTCGAGGTGGGCCTCGTCGTTTCGTCAGTCTCGCTTATTATTCCTGTTGTCTCCCGACGGGCCGTCCCATTCTCTTGCATCGTCGAACTCCTCGAGCTGAAAATCGTTAACATTGATGTTTCCTCTGAGCTCGCCGGCGGCCAACTTTGCTGCGAGTCACATGCCGAAGACTCTGCAATTAGCCGTCGAGTGTCCCTCCATCTTATGCAAGTCGCCTCTTCCGCGGCCTCGCCCTCTTCCTCGACCGTAGCCGGGCGAGTCCACCTGGTAGTTATGGGCCCCCTTGAAACCTCCTTCATGTTGTACGAAATTGCCCGGCTTCCTCTTTGTCGCGACTGGGACTTCTTGCAGACTAGGATTCCTGGCCTTTCCATGCTTCTAGCTCAGGACTTTGGTTTCATCTTTGCTTCTTGCGAAGCCGTTAGCGGGATGAAGCGCATCTTGAATTGACGAGGGCTCGTTAATTGTCATCTCCTTTCGGAAATCCGAGCTGTACCACAGAGCTTTTCGCAGGGCACTTAGGGCGGATTTGTCGTCGATCCCTTTTACTTGAATAAGCATCGCTTTGAAGCGTTCAATGAAAACTCCCAAGGGCTCGCCGGCCGCTTGTGTTATAGTATAAAGGTCCGCCTCCGATGACCTGCGTTTGAGTAGGACGGAATACTGCTTTAGGAAGGCCTCGGAGAGTTGGGCGAAGCTGTCGATAGAGTTCTTTTTCATTCCCGTGAACCAATAGAGGGCCGCCCCTTGGAGATGCTCCACGAAGAGGAGGCAACAACCAACATCGATTTCGTCGAGCCTGAAATTAGCTCGCCCCATTGCGATTGAGAATGCTCTGATATGCTCTGTGGGGTTGCCCTTTCCCTCGTAGATAGGAATCTTGAGCTTCCCTGGGTCAGATAGACGCGCCTTTGTTATTCGCTCGGTAAAAGGAGTAGTGCGAGCTTCTTCAAGAACGCGGTCGAGTTCCGGCGCCTTGCTGGTTGCGCGATGGACCTGTGACCTCATATCCTTGAGATCGCGAGTGTTCTGCTGCTAGACGGCTCTAAGCTTGTCCATTTCCTTTCGCTGCGAAGCGACAGCTCTACGAGCGGTTGGGGCTTCGGCTTGTTCCATCCATCGCGTATTTTCTGCGATTTCGCCCTCGTCCCGACTCTGGATACGACTAGTCGGTCGACTGGGCCGAGCTGCTCCGAATTCACGTCCTTCTGAATTGTCTGCGATTGCAGCTATGCCGCCGGGAGCACCTGCGACGAGGACGGTTCCGTCTCTGAGAGGTGTTGGCGTATGATCTTCGCGAGTGCCACGAGCCGAAGTCGATGCCGCTTGGGAGAAGTTAAGTGCGAGCGGGGTGACGCAAAGCGCGTTACCTTGAGGCAGCCCTCGAGACTGACGAGTTGTCGACAAGGCCCTGATTTCAGTAGTCAGGTTGCTGTTGATCGTTTCCTGGTTTTGCGACTGCTCGAGCAACTGTTCGAGCATTGCTTTGAGTTGACCAAAATCTCCTGGTGTGGACGGGTCGGCCGAGTTTGTATTGGCGGTTGCCTGGTTCTCTGTCGGGACAGGTCTGCCTGCTTCCGCCCCCAATGCGGACTGGTTGATTAGCCCAGCCACAATGGGCTCGCTTGGACCTGAATCTTCGGCCGCTGGAGACTGCGGGTTCGTTATTGACATGTTGCGAGTAGCGGGTTCGTCTAAGCGTTTGTTTCGTGTATGAAGCTAGTGTTGCGAGAAATCCCCTCCTTCTAGCACCAAATTGTGCGAACTGGAATAATCACACAATAGAATTTGTGAAGATTCGTTGAAATAGAGCTTCTTTAGGGTTTTCAAGCACTTAGAGAAAGATAGAATTAGGGTTCTTAAGATTGTTCTTATTAACCAAGATCAGAGCTGTAAACAATGTTTTTATAAGAAATATCGGATCCTTCACATATGAGGGGGTACATGCTTATTTATAGACAAAATAGAGCGGTTCAGATGAACAGTGTTGGGCTTTTAACGGGCTTCCGTCTTCTGGGCTTGACCGATGAACTGATTTGATGAAAACGACGTCGTTTAGGTTTATCGACTTTTCTAGAGGGGATCCGACCCCTACAGATTCTACCAGAGGAAACTGTGAAGATAACTGGACCTCTGAGAAGCAAAGAAGGAAACCATGCTGATGATGCGTCTGTCGAGGATACAGAGGATTCGGATGGTAATGATGATGATGTTCTATCTCTAGATTTAGATGATGCTTCATTTCTTGTTTTAAATGATGGAGGCAGGGACATATTGCTTCTGAACAAACCGAATTCCTGGAAGACCGCTTCCCATGCAGTAGGAAATTGTGGTATGAGTTGTAACGATGCAGACAATGATGATGCACGTGAAGAAGATATGGATGATGATGGTACAGTCGAAGAGGTTCCGCATAATGCCTCATCTCTTGTTTTGGATGACATAAGGTCTCTTCACCAATTGAGATCCTTTGAGGACGCCTCGCAGGCAGTTGAAAATGGTGCTTTAGGGAGTAACAATATGGCATCTGTTACTGAGACTTTGAATATTATGCTCAACGAGATTCAACCAGTGAAGGAAATCATGGATGTCAATGGTTTTCAGGTTTCTTCTTCACAGGTAAGAACGTAATCCAACTTCTATTGTTATAAAGAGGTTCGAGCATCGCAATCTTTAATCTTGTTTCCAATATAGTATTCATTGTTTTTCCTAGCAGGTAGAATCAGTTAGCCATATCTTCGAAAGACACCCGGATATAGCATTAAGTTTCCGTCCTAAGAACCAACAGATCAGGAGAGCATACATCAATGCACTTCTTAGCCTCATCGAGACGCTATGCCAGTCACCAGAGAAGCTCTCCGAAGATGATGTGAGCAATGCAGAAGAGTCACTGGGTGATTTGATCGATGCCCGCATTAAATTCGACTGGCTGAAGAAAAAGCTAAACGAGGTATCCGAGAAGAAGAAGATGAAGCAATGCAGTGAGGCCCGGCTAAACACAATGGAAGAACAGTTGCAAGAGCTGAAGCTAATGTTCTTGGATCTTGAAACTCGGTTGCAGAAGGAAAAGGCGGTGGATTTGGCTACGGGTGCTCCTTTCTCTTTCAGTGACGTTGTTTGCTGATTTGCGAGGATCCTTGTATATTTTGGGGTTAGTAGAAAAGAACGGTTGAATTTTATTTATATGAAAATAGAGCAAGGTGTTATTCCATGACAGTTATATATGTAATCACACACAATACTAAAACATATCGAAAGAGTCTTGTGGCGCAAGTTGTCTCAGTTTGCTATACGTACTATTGATGGTCAAATCGAGATCTACACTAAATTTGTATCCGGTTCGGGGATTCTTTGATTTAATGGAAAAGAAAGTGTTTGATGAGGTTGTAATGGTCCACTCGGATGAATAGTAAACGAGAGGGAAGATCGTGTTACCGAGATGACTCACGTACTTTGTAAGGAATAATAAGCTTTTTGGTGAAAAGTATGATGTATTCCAACTTAGTTGTACACAAATGATGGTACAACTATATATAGTACATTAAGATTAGGGCTTATGGTACATATGGTTACATTTTAACCATATGCTCATAAAGTAACTCTTAGTAAGCATAAAGTAACTATACTAAGATATAAAGTAATCAAGCATGGTTAGCAAAGTAAATGAGTTGGGCCTTCTTACTTGATGGGTTGGGAGTAGGATTTTGCCTTGGGCCAAATCCATGGTGCAACAGTAGCCCCCCCCCCCCCCCCCCCCCCCCGAGTCGGCGAATCGAGCATGCCGAGTTCGTCGAGAATAAACGAGCAGGCAGGAAGGTAAGAGGGTCCGACTAGGCCTTTCTCTTGAGGGTTTTCCCACTCGGTCAGTTGATCAGAACGCGTCGGCTTATGTCAGCGCGTGGATGCGACTGACCCTTGCACCTAGCACGTGCTTCCTTATTTTTCGCCCCAATAATGATTACGTTCCTTAGCGGTTATCGAGGTGAGTTAGGTTTCAAGATTGATGTGACGCTCTGGTGTACCGCCTCTTTACCTTCTGCCCTATTCCTGACCACGTCTCTTTCGTGGTTCCCTATATATAACGCCATCTCCTTTCTTTCTTTATTTCTTACTCTGTACTCTGAAGATCCCGACCAGGTATTTTTCTCTATCCGACTCAATCTCCTTTCTTGTTCCCCCTTTCTCCGTAACTTTTTACTTTCCGAGTGTGTAATCGATTCAACAAGTTCTTCGAAATTTACGATGTCGGAAGATTCTTCTGCCAGCTCCGATAGTCAAGAATTGATCCGTAAGAGTAAGAAGAATGTGGACTGACTCACTATTTCGGTCTCACCTTCTGCTGATTCTGAACCTTCGCTTGGCGCGAGTGATTCGGAGAGCGATGACAGGGCGACTTCGTCGTCCCTCTGTCGCCCTAGGCTGACAGCCAATGAAGACGGTGGTTCTTCCGGGGAGGATCACACACCACTCTCTGTTTTGAAGAAGAGGAAGAAGGTCGAAGCGCAGAGTAGTCTCAAAACAGCCCGGGCAAAAAAGGAGTCGGCCGAGGATGCGCAGAAGAAAGAAGCTGACCGTCAAAAGAAAGCGAAGCGGAGGGAACAATTGAAGGCTCTGAAGAAAGTTCCCATTTTTGGCTTGGGTCCTGGTCGTTGCCCTCACATCGTGTTGGAGCTTCACGATGATAAACCGTCATCCTCCACATATGAGAGTGTTGTCGCATGCGGCAGTGGGAGGAATTGGCCGAGGTTAAACTTCGTCACCCCCGGGTTGGACGACAGACCGTGGACTCCTCCTAAGGATCACTTGTGCGTTTATGAGTGTTTCTTCGACCAAGGTGGACTCGGTTTTCCGATTCCCCCAGTGATCATGGAGTATTACGCTCGTCGCAGGATCTCTATATCCCAACTGACGCATGCAAGTTTTCGGAACATGATGTCAATCTTGACATTGAGTTACGAGGCTCGTCGAGTGGTCACGTGCGATAACCTCGAGGAAGCTTGCGAGATTACCCGCAGGAATACCTTCGATTCGGGCCGGTTTCGAGTTAAGATGAAGAGCGGGCTCGTTTTGACGAAAAACTTCAAGACCAGGCTTTCCGGCAACTGGCAGGAGAATTATTTCTTCGTCGAGATCAACAAGAATTCGATAGGGAATTATCGTGGGGAAATTCGATTCGGCTGGAACAAGCAAATCGGTACGATTTCCCTCTCGTCTTTTTTCTACGGTTGATCGTTGATTTTGCCTTCTTTTTGCAGATAATTTTACGCGAGCTCTCCCAGACAAGTCTTCTAACTGCGTGTTTGGTCTATTGCAGCGATACCCTCCTCAGGATTGGCCGAGCTTCCTTGATACCTGAATTCATCAGGCGTACAAACGGATTGTTTCAGGTTGGTCTGCGATTTATGATCATCCTCGCTTGGCTTCTCCGAGTTGGTTTCTCAGTTTTCACCTTTTGTTTCCTAGGTGACCCCACTCTTGGTCTTGACACCTCGAAACGCGTCGCTCTTAAGTCTGATCAAGAAAAAATGGTGAAATTGAATCTTGCTCAGCCTCCACTTCCCACACCTAAGACTGGCACTAAGCCGAGCGTGCCTGCTTCCTCGGGAGCGAAGAAACTCGCTGGTGCAGGGAAAAGCAAGTCCGTGGCTTCGGTAACAGATAAATCTGCTGGCAAGTCTGTCATTTCAGGCCGCTCAGGCGGGGCCCCGAGCAAGGTACAGAAAGAGACGACCGCCCCAGACACGACTGAGACTGCTTCAAAGATGCGGTCAAGGGACGAGAGCGCCCCATTCGTTGTCAAACACGGGGCCGGGAAGGACATTGCTGCCATGTTTTCCCATAAGCGTGCTCGCCAGAGCCCCGAGGGAGCCTCGCGAGACCTTGTCGTTTTGCCGGTGGATAATAACGATGCTAACACCAGCGTCGATCATGAGGAGCAAAATGCCAATTTGGTAGACGTTGGCCATGACGCCGAGCCATGCGCTGATGCTGGAGACAACCTGCTTGTTCTGTATAGTCGTGACGAGCTTGATTCTTCGGACGTGTTTTCGTATAGCTTTAAGGGCTTTGGCAGGCATATCATCGAATATCCTGAGGAGTGCGCCAAGTACATCAACTGCATTCGAGGGGGTAAGAAGAAGGGTCCGAATCCCGGGCTGGATAAGATGTATGACCGAGAGGGCTTCTGTCAGTCCGCTGCTAACATCGTTGATGTAAGTTGTTTGTTTTATCCTGATGTCCATTATTCTTGTTGGTTTGGTTTGGCTCATGCTCCGGTTCCGCTTCTTTGTAGACTATTGTTGCTTTCAATTCGGTTTGGAAGCGATTTGACGCTGCCATGAGGAGAGAGCGTAAGATAAAGGAGGAGAGGGACTTCGACAAGGCTCAAATCGACATCCTCGCTAAGGAGAACGAGTCACTGAAGTCCAGAGGCATCTCGAAGGAGCTCGAGAAATCGAAAAAGGAGCTCGGGAAATTGACAAAGTATTCCGAGGAGCGGTTAAAGATGTTGGCGGATGTCACCAAGCAATATGAAGCGGAGAGAAAAGAGAGGAGACAGGCGGAAGCGAGATTCGAAGATGTTAGGGAGCGCCTCAAGAGGGCCAAAGAGGTTAATACTGCGTTGATCGAGCACGTCCGGACGCAGGTACCCCGTCTTCGGTCTTCTCGGAGAGAGCATGGCCTATATTGTGCCAAGAGCGCTACTGAGTGGGTCCGTACCGATCTGGTCGGGCAAGCGCAGGTTTCTCTCGACCGAGCTCGCAAGTATTGTGTCGAGCAGCTGGAGTGCACTCGTCTCAACAGTATGGCTAGACAGATCAAGACGCAGCTTGACATGATATCGGCGTAAGGGATTGAGGTTGATACCGAAGAGGTTCAGGCCAGATTTGATGACTGTCAAAAACAGATTGAGGCGATTACGAATTTGCTCCCACAGCGAGCATTCTCCCGGAATGCTATGAAGAGGATAGGGCCGAGTCTCCAACTGGTGAAGATTTTGGGATAGAGCACAGTTGGATCCTTGAGCCATATATGAGTGAATGGACTAAGAACGTTGATGAGGGCGGAGGAGACGCTCGGAATAATGACCGAGAAAGATGCTGAGGTCATACTCGCGGCAGCGACCTCAAGTTCCCCCAGGTCAGTAAAAATTATCGAGTAATTCGTATCCGGTATTATTTCGAAAGTCGCCAAGGACTTGATGGATGAAATTGTTGACAGGGTTTTGGCTGAACCCACGGCTGCCGATCAGGCTCTGGTAAAGGACCCGGGGGTCAAGGTGTCTGGCGTTGTCGGCCAATCTGGAGTTGGAGCTTCAGCGAAACACCAAGAGACCGGGGAAGACTTGACACCTCTTTTTGCTCCACCCCCTTCAGCCTCAACACCGAGTGATCAGTGCCCAGAATAGCTTTGTATTATTTTCTGTTGTTTTGTTGTAATCAGACCGAGTGCGGCCGCTGACTATTGTAAGATCCTCCCCGGGCTGATGTGGTTCGGGTTAAACTTGCTTACTCTACCTGAGGAGCGGATCCTCTAGGTTTTCAACAGGATTTGAAGTTTCTTTTATGTGACTAAGTTTTAAAGCTTAGGCACTCTAAGAATTTTGGGAGTGGACCCGCAGTTTAGTTGGTTTTGATCGAAATCCAGAATTTTTTTTTATGCGGTTAAGTTTTTTAGCTTAAGCATTTTCGTACGGTCTTAGTGCGGCTAAGTTTTAATGCGTAGGCACTGATTTGTGCATCCAGCGAGTTGATCCCTAGGTTACTCTAATTTTGATCCGACCGAGTTCGCGCGGTGGAATTGTCGGATCGAGTCGTCCGCGAGTCAGAACCCGGCTTACTATTAGAGTCCGTCTCGTGGTTAAGCATGCGAGGAGTGTTCGGCTTAAAGTTCTTACACGTTCTTGGGAACTCGTGCGGGACGGGGCCCGGCTTCTATCCTACTCGGGACGGTTGTGGTGGACTTTCTGAGTTCGGATTGTAGATTATTTCACTACTGCATCTATGAGAAACGCGTGTAATGATTCCGCTCGAGTTTAGCTATGGTGGGCCTCCCGAGGGGGATCGACCGAGTACTTGATCAGAGTATCGGTGTAAGTGAGCACGGAGCTGTAAGTGAGCACGGAGCTGTTTGGGTTTGGACCGATCTTTTAGTTAAATAGATATCTTTATTGGTTATAGCTAGACTTCCAAAGAAGCTTCATAGTTCAGGTTACAAAGTAAGAGCTAAAGAAGTCATCCGGGGATGAGCAAGAGCTAGTTGTCCATAAGCGAGTAGGAAGCATACGATGCATAGTTTTATTTTTTTTTTATTTAAGAAAGAAAAAAACTTAAGCGAGATGTTGAGTGGGCCCGAGGCCTTCCTGGTCGAGTCGGTTTTTTGTCGAGGCCTCTGTTTCTTCTTGGGGGCTGGTGCAGAGGTTGACCGAGCGGAGTTGTTTTCCCGCGATAAAACACGTTCGGGCCATCTTTTGATTCCCGCGGATTGTGAAGACTCCGAACGGGGTTGGGAACTTGAGGCACTGGTGGTATGTTGAGGAAACGGCTCGGAGAGAGAATAACCATGGGGTGCCCATGATTACATTGTAAACGGTCGGTTTATCTACCACTAGGAATTTGACATTTCGGGAGATTCCCCCGGTGTGCACCATCAGTTTGACTGACACAACTGTCATCGTCGTGACGCCGTCAAAGCCGGTGAGGGGTATGACACCCGGCTTGTTGCGATCGTCGGGTATCTCCATCTTCTGCAGGGTTTCCTTGAAGATTAGATCAACCGAGCTCCCGGTATCGACCAGAACCCTGGTTACTTCGCAGTCTTCAATATTCAACTCGACCACAAGCGGATCATTATTGGGCATGGCCAAGTCTTTTGTGTCAGCCTCCGTGAAGATTACGGGCATGTCGACCGTACCCTGATTGGGACAACTCTTGTTAGTGGTTGCTGCCCTCTCGTATTGCTTAAGGGACCGGACCGAGTCGTGGGCTAGGCTGAACCGTCCCATGATCATCAGAACCCTCTTGGTTGGGTTCTGCTTAACGGTTTGTCCCTTGTGGGATTGAGCATGCTTGGGGGGAAGGGGTGAGTCGGCGTTCCGGCTTGGTTTCTGCTCGTTCCCATTATGCTCCTCCTCGGGTTTCCGCTTTTCACCCCGGTCGATTAGAGGCGCAACCTTGACCGCTCCCTTTTGGTACTGTGCGAGTAGTTGTTCCTTCAGTTGTCGGCATTGTGAGGTTGAATGCTCGTGCATCTGATGGTAGTCGCAGTAGGACTGTCCACTCGTAGGCTCCTGGACCTCTTGCGGTCACTGGTACTTGTTCCACTGCTTCGGAGGAAGGCCCGGCGAGCTGTTGACGACGTTGGTCGCCAGCTTCTTCTTGTACTCATAGTCGTAATGCTGTCGGGGTTCCTGGTAGGGCTCCTCGACAACTTCCTTCGCCTTGGCCCTAGCTGCTGGGGGCTTGACCGGTGAGTTCTTTTGGGCCTGCCCGGCCTAGTCCTTCTCGAGCCTGATGAAATCGAGCGAGCGGTGCATGGCTTCCTCGATTGTCTTCAGGGGGTGGAGGATTCCGGAGTCCCTGCTTGAGGGCAGCGACAGCAGTGGTGTCGCTCGCCGTGACCCGCGAGATGATGGCCTTGAAACGGTCCATGAACTTTTCAAGCGTCTCCTTCTCGCCCTGGACCAATCTTCATAGATCGGTGTCTGAGGCGCCGTCCTCTATATCGATGGCGTAGTGCTTGAGGAACGCCATCGACAGTCGCTGGAATGAGTCGATCGAACGGGACTCCAGCCTGGAGAACCAGTCTAAAGCAGGGCCTGCCAAGTATTCGATGAAATACTGACAGTGGCCGGAATCGTACTCTTCGGGAGAGAATTGGACCCCTCCCATCGCGATGGAGAAGGCGGTGAGATGCTGCTTCGGGTCGGAGTCCCCGAAATATGGTTGTAGCCTTAGTTTGGCGGTATGCCTGATCGGAACAGATGTTATTCTTTTGGAAAAGGGGATCCACTGAGTCTCGGCTAAAACCCGGTCGATTTCTGGGGCCGAGCTGAGGGCCTGGTGCATCCTCGAACTCATTTCCCGGAGCTGATTTCTCATATCCTAAAGCTCGGAATACTGAGTATGAGGCATTTCACGGTCGGGGACAGTTCCCTGTCGGGCAACGATTGTTTGTCGCAAGTCTGCAGTGTTACCGAGTCTCCCGAAGATTGAGGGCGAGGAGCTCGCTCGGACTGTTGGCGACTCGAAGGTGGCCCGTCTCGGGGCCGCCTCGGCTCGTTTTGGGAGTGGCCCCCGAGATGCGAACAGGCTTTTGAGTCTGAGATTTGTTAACCTCGTTCGTTCTTCCTGCTCGTCGAAACGACGCATAAGTGCTCCGAGGAGGCGAGCGAAATCCAGCTGAGGTTCCGGCTCGCTTTGATTTTCTGCTCGACCCTGGTTGTCTCGGGTGGGGTCGGGTCGGGCGACCAGTGTGTGTCTCAGATCCACAGTGCTTCCGAGCATGTGTCGGAGGTCAGTTGGCTCCTGTATCCTCGGAAAGACGGATACAGGATTGGTCGGACGCTCGATCCTTTCGAAGACTAAAGAGGCGGCGGTTTGCCGCTCGACTCTATTGGGAGCTGTGATCGGGTCGGCGGGCGGGCTGTGCTCGCTGAGGAGGAGGGAGGGGTTCTCCGTGTTTACAATGTTGGGATTTCCCTGCTCGGGAAGAAGAGTCGCTCGTTGGGCCACCGGAGTGTTAGCACCCTGAGCGCTTGTTCCCGAGGAGCGTGTTCCCATGCTGGCTTCCTTGTTAAGATCCATTCTTGCGTGAAAAGATATCCTCTTGAAGATGTTAAGAAATCAAGTAGTCTCCTATCTGGCGCGCCAAATGTTGATGCTCAAATCGAGATCTACACTAAATTTGTATCCGGTTCGGGGATTCTTTGATTTAATGGAAAAGGAAGTGTTTGATGAGGTTGTAATGGTCCACTCGGATGAACAGTAAACGAGAGGGAAGATAGTGTTACCGAGAGGACTCACGTACTTTGTAAGGAATAATAAGCTTTTTGGTGAAAAGTATGATGTATTCCAACTTAGTTGTACACAAATGATGGTATTTGTATCCATCGGTTAGTTAATCATACCAATGATGAATTTGTTATTATGACAAGATTATCAAGTCACAAATGCATGCATTTTTAATACCTATTTTATTGGAGGAAGAAACCTCTCTTAGCTCTTCAAATATATAAATCCTTTCTGGTCTATATTCCTTTCCCCAACACTAACGTTTAATTAATCCTCAGCAAAATATCTCCAGTTTTGAAATTGGGTGATTGTTTTCGTATCAATGGGGAAGAAAACAGAGTGTAGTGAATCTAGCGACGATGAACAAAGGTATTCATCTTCATCTGAAGAATGGTCGAAATCATCGGACGATGTTCGTGAAATTGTTAAAATCAACGGGTTTCAAGTTCTTGTTTCACAGGTAATAAAGCATGACATTTTACATTGTATCAGTATTAGGGTTTGACATTTCTTGTTTCACAGGTAAACCAAGTGAAGGCAATCTTTGAAAAACATCCAGACATTGCATCAGAATTCAACTTAAAGAACCAACAGCTCAAAAATGCTTACATGGGTGTTCTTCTTGACCTAATTATGACACTGTGCCGATCGCAAAAGGAGCTCACAGTGGAGGATCTAAACAAAGCAGACCGCACGGTTTTGGATCTGACAAAAGCTGGCTTGAAGTTGGGTTGGTTGCGTCAGAAACTAGACGAAGCTGGCGATTTGGGCCCGGATCAGAGAACTTGAGGAACAAGTCAAGAAACGGAAACTGAATTTGTCGGATTTAGAATCTGATCTGAAGAAACAGAAAGCCGCGGCTTTGGCAGTTGAAAATCCGTTTGATTTTAGCGATGTTGTTTGAATAAAGAAACTTCTCTGTCTCATTTTTTTGTTTTAATTTCCTTGATAAAGTCTACCTTCTTCAAAGCGAAAGTAGTTGCGTATGAAACAAGTATTAAATATATAACATTTGCACAACAAATAAGGCCATCTTCAACGGAAATATACTCTTCGAGTATCTAATATACATTATTTTAACTTTTTCCTATTATTTAAGTAATTAATTAAATATTTAATTGTTGAAAAAATCTTGAACCAATAAATAAGTGACATGTGGCGACAAAGTTTCTGAAAAACTGAAAACGTATATTAATTGATTGGGTGACGGAAGAGAGGGTTGTTTTCTTCTCTTTTACTTTTGTAATATTTTTAATTATTGAGAAACTAAGTAATATACCTCCGTTGGATTCAGAGTATCTGCTCTAAAAATTCTCCATATACAACAAACCAAACAGTGAACCCAATTTGAAAGTCAATGGATGATGACATAAGTTCCTGCTAATGTATAAATAAATTGATGGTTAAGCTATATAAAAATTAATTAGAAAATTACTCGCATTATACGCAGAATAAAATGATCGAATAAAATCAATAATATTAGTTAACAAAAAAAAATATGAAGAAAAAAATACATAATTTAAGACCTATTTTATATATTTGAATTTTACGATTATTTTACATACAAATGTGTTCCATCCGTGAAATAATTAAACCAACAAATTTCATTAACATATTTTAATTTTGGCAAATTTAGGAAGATTCAAATGTGTTTGGCAATTAGAGTTATAGGAATCAAAATAATTATATTTGGAAATGAATGTATTTGGTAATGAGTATAAGAGAATTAAAATAAATAAATAAAAATAAAGAGAAGAAAAATTGTGGTGATGACACCTAAGTAAAATGCTTCCAAAATGTTCTTCAAATAATATATAACTAGAAAGTTACCCGCGTTATACGCGGAATAATATGATTAGCAAGTAAATCAATATAGTTTGAATTAAAAAAACCAAATACTATTTTTGGAAAATTGTTAAACGGAATCTGAAATCTGTTTATATTTTAAAATTTTGTCATTATTTTGAATAGAAATGTATTCCACCCGTGAAATAATTGATAATAGTAGTTTTTAATTTTTTTGTCAATGTATACAATCTCATAATCTTCAAAAATAACGATTTTAATTTTTTAGTCAATATATATGTAATGAAATGTATTAATTTCATCTCATAATATACAAAAATACACTTTATACTCAACACAATGTATTTTTTATATAATTAGCATCGTAGGTTTGTAAACATTGAGATGTACTTTATATAAAAAACATTTTGAGATGTTTGTAAACATTGGAATATTTCGATTTTGGCAAGTTTATGATTATTTCAATGTGTTTGGTATTGAGACTAAAAGTAACCAACATTAGTTAATTAGGAAAGAAATGTGTTTGACAATTAGTATAATTTTTCTTTTTTAAAACGTCTGAATTATTATAGATAGAAAGATTAAAATAAATCCAAAAAAAAAAAAACTCAAAAGATTGTGGTGATGACACCTAAGCAAAATGCTCCTAAAATGCTTTTTAAATAATATATAGGATAGGATATTATAAGTCAACCGTTTAAAGTTAAGACTTTCATCTTCTTTTTTTGGTAAAGGCTGAAAAAATATTACGAAAAGAAACAGGTTACAGATGTTTCTCAAAACAAGAGCCTATTGAGGAATGCAAAAGATTGAGTAAATTTATAAATATCTTAAAAATTAATTTGTCTATCTTTATATATATATATAATAGTCTAGTTCTTGACCCTAGACCTTCCAAATCAATTCGATCTCAAAACCAAACTTAAGTCCTAATTAAATCTAAACAAAATAAGATATTTCATTAATTTTAAATTTTCGCCCTATTTTTAATAGTTTTTCCGAATTATACGTTGATAGAGTCTCCCTAGAGAATCTAATTTTCTTGTTAATTTAGTTTGTTGAAGTGTTGAACAAATGTCTCAAGTCTATCTAACAAAGTCTATCGCAAAGAAAGCAAAAAAAAAAAAAAAAACTAGATTTATTTTCCTTAACATGATTTTATCTTTAGGTTACGCTTAAAAAGTTTGTTTATAATGCTTCTTTGTCTCCGATCCTTTTCTACGAAACTCTTTAGCCGATTCGATATCGTATCGTGGTAACTATAAGAAAACTGTGGTTGATTTTGCTTGTAGTGGAATTTTAGTTTACATTTATTTTGTTATTTTGTATCTCGATAGTGCATGTCATTTGAATTTTGTTGATGAATTTGAGGTTTTTAAAAAGAGTTTTCTTCTTTTCATGTAGTTTAATTGTGCGCGAAGAATCTTCATCACTTTAATGGCAAAGCAAGTTGAGAAGAAGTTTATTTGGGTAATAAAAGATTTCTCCTCTTTGCAAGATGAGACGTGCTCTATTCCAGTCCTGATCGGTGACTTCGAATGGTAAAAAGACAAATTATATTTCTTTACATTAGGGATTAGATTTCTTTAATTAGGTTTGAATAATTTTGATATTAAACTTGTGGTATGATTGGGAAGTTTCAACTAGTAGTGATATTTTTAGAACAAAAAGTTAAATATGTACAATTTTTTAGAACCCTCCAGTTTTAATGATGGGAAATTAGCAAATATAACCCCAAAAAAATTATAATTAAAATGCTAACCAAATACCCTAAATCCTATGGTTATAATTTAGCCACATTAGTCAATTTTGGTTAGTTATCTAATTATTAATTTATTTTGGTTACTTGGCAAATTAACCCTTTAAATGATTCTATTGTTTTGTTTTTTCTTTCATGGCAGGTGTCTTGTTGCCTATTGTTGATACTCAAATCGAGATCCACACTAAATTTGTATTCGGTTCGGGGATTCTTTGATTAATGAAAAAGGAAGTGTTTGATGAGATTATTATGGTCCACTCGGATGAACAGTAAACGAGTGGGAAATGTGTGCTACCGAGAGGACTCTCGTACTTTGTAAGGAAGAATAAACTTTTTAGAGAAAAGTATAATATATTCCAACTTAGTTGTACACAAATAATGGTACAACTATATATAGTACATTAAGATTAGGGCTTATGGTACATATGGTTACATTTTAACCATATGTTCATAAAGTAACCCTTCATGAACATAAAGTAACTATACTAAGATATAAGCTAACCAACCATGGTTAGC